>JAHQZX020000349.1:0-65548 GCA_019804575.2 Pseudotulostoma volvatum | reverse complement strand
GCGCCTTGAGGTTTTTGGTTTGGTAGGCATGATGGCGTGAGAGCTATCCATGGGTCGGTAGCACGGGTTTGAAAACAATGATGTTTTGTGGTTTGTGGGTCATGTGACGTTTTGTCTCATGACTTCCGCTAACCGGTTGTACATATTCGAGAGACTCCTGCTAGCGGGAATCGACGCTGGTCCATCTTGATGTATATAAATTCACTTCCACCCAATTCCTGGGAGAAGCGTGGCTTTTATTCGAACATTTGCTCAATACCTTCACGAAGCTATCACTATGTCAAGCTAAATGGTAAAATTCACAGAGGCTGCTGGTTACCGACGAAGCGCCATAACCGTATAGGTGCTCAAGTTTATGGAATGACTTGATAAAGAGTTTATCGCCAACTTGATTGCTTTATTTTCCACCTTCTGACAAGCCTCTCGGTAGCATTTACACCAACGCTCATTTATATTCGACCGGATCAGCGGGTCTCCCTCCGTCGCTCCACTCAGAATCCCGACCTTGCTTTGTTATTTAGTCCAACTGAATTTAGCGATGTGGTAATACGAGTTTGCAAATTTCACAGCCAACACGAACAAGCATTCCTTCCATCACCGGAGTTAATAGACTTTGCATGGGAGCTCACTAATGACAGTGGGAGCACAAGCCGTACTGGACGAATTAGCCATTTCGGAGGCTAGTATCAATTTCTTCCTAATTTTATTTTCATTTAATTAACCAAATTCCCAGTCCAGTCGTTGAGACCCTTTCGAAAGACATCTTCTGAAATACCTCTTCATGTAGCGCTCGGTTTTCTTCAAAGCGATCATTTTGTTTCAAATATGATTAACTACGCTCTTTTCAGGCCTGGGAATCCATCTAAATGTAATGACCCAATCCCGAAACATAGTACTGAATTGATAATACTAGCTATAAGGTGGTCTAGATATAAGAATTCAAAGGTAGAGAAGAGAAAGGAAAGAAGACAAACAGAACAAGGAACGGAACAGAGGACAAATATACTACTTGTGGGTCATGTGGCCAACACCCAAGCTAGTCCGTCAAGGTCTTGCAGGACGACAACCCAAGCTTAGCACAGCTCTTCGGGTGGCCGTTACGTCCAGTAGTTTACAAGATAATCGCGAGTCAAACTTTGCCCTCAGGACCTGCTACACACAGAGATGGCTTTATCAGAAAATCGGCCCCAGGGCTTACATATCTCAGATCCCAAGATAGTTTATATCTTCGCGTCGAGGTTGTACCAAAGGTATTGTTCTTAATTAATCAGCTACTATTATGATAAGCTAAGTTCTTCAAGATGCATAGACTCTCTCCTAGCCGCTTGGGCTCCACCGTTTCCTTTGCACCATTTCCCCTCCACCAAAGACTTATGTTTTGCCGTGATTCGCGGATTAAAGTCCCGTGGGTTAACATCCAACAGATATGAAGGGCAATTATAAAGATGAGTTCTGTAGGACTTGCTACGCCTTACTTGGAGGTATATACCTTTCCTCAGAATGGTTGAGGAAGGAGAAAAGTGGTCGGGCAGACATCTTGGTAATGCTTCCACAACCCGAAAAGACACATACATGCCTATCGTCCCGGTTCTAGGGAGAGTGATTGGATCCCCCGAACAAAACTGAGTTTGATGGAAGGAGCATTGCTTCAATGGCGTAAGGATTCAGTTCCAATGACAAGCCAAGTCGCAAACTCTGTTCTTCCAGAGCGTGAGCTACAGGATATGTTGCTACTCGGGATGTTGCGATGAAATGGAACTGGGTCAATTGGAAGGACTTCAACCAGCTGCCGCCAGCATCGTCTAGTTCCGCGTCACCCATTCGGGGAAATACTAGTACCATCAGCAGGATGAGGCCAAGTTCTTCGGGAAAAAGTGTAATTAGTAAGGTAGCGTGTACTAAAGAATGAAGCAAGTTTTTCCAATGTCAAGTTCGCCGTTCTAACATAACCGCATGTAATAGATCAAACACCAACCAACGATCAGATCCTAACTTATAATGCATCAAATAGAAGTCAAGTTTTTGCCAGCCTCGCCGCGGTTAGCTAGCAGTTGAAGGGTATTTGTTGAGCTCAAGTCTTCCTGGCCCAAGGGAAGGCTGACATCAAACGATGGACATATTCGATGGAAGGCCAGACAATTCGGATGATGACCAGTTCGTAGCTACTATGTAGTATAGCCCCGATGATGCCTCAATGCATATATGTTGTCCGAATGATTGCTATGGGAAATTGGCCCGGTTCGGAGTTCCTATGTATGTAGTAAAGTGGATGATTTGATGTATCAAATCTTGACCCGAGCAATATTTCCGGTATAACTTTTTCGTAAGCGTGCTTTTAGCGAAAAAGCCGGGTCAACACCAATGTGGTATAGCTTTAGCCTTTAGGGCTTTTATCACGTGGAAGGGAACGACAGTCAGTTAGAACTTGAGCGTCATTTTCGACTTATTATTACAGACTACAGACTATAGGGGTATGCTACATATCGGACTGACTGTCTTCAATTTGTGACGGCTTCATATTCCTATCTTTAAGATGAAATCTCCTGCTTAAGATCTATACATAAGATTGATTCCCGTGATTTTTTTGTCAATCAGAACCAGCATTACTAGAGACAATCGATTTTTAATGGCGGCTCCTCAAGTCCAAACACTACTGCGTTTTCTATCCCAGGACGCTAAACTACCCCTTAGTGTGGCAATAACGAAGGCGAAGGATTTGCAGGCAGCTGGTCTTAGCAAGTATACCAACTTGACTTTGTGGGAGCCAAGAAGGGCTCACTACTTACATTCTCCTTAGTGCCGAAGAGATCTCCAAATCGGAAACGAAAACACTTTGCGATATCATCAAGGATAGCAAGGCTACCAGAAAGATACTAAATGCGGCAAAACGCGCTTCTAAAAAGCGCCAAGCACCGGAAGACCTCGTAGTTCCGTCGCCCACAAAAGTGCGAAAAGCCGATCTTGGGAAAGATGCGACCCCTTTCCAGATCGAGTCCCGTCTCTCCCTTCCAGTGTCTTCTGCATCCGAAGAGGAGTTATCTAGTTTCATTCTGGTCACAAATAGAGCTCCACTGGTCTTGGCATTTGCGGTCTGTGTGACTAAGTACACAATGCCGGGGCAGCCTATGTCGAGTCGACTCAGTCTCTCTCAGGCTGTTGTTAGTGCCAACAGCCGCTCAAAGGCCGTCAGCCTTGGTATTGAAACCGGTAGAAGTGCCGAGGAAGAACGCTGTGGGCAAGGTCAGCCTGTAGTGCACATTCTAGGCAGAGACATCAGAGTCCTAAAGAGGTGGGACTACAGCCCAAACGAAGGTCGACCAGAGGAAACCTATACGGATTTGAAATCTTACAATGCTCCTAACTCTTCACGGGGTAGTTCGCCTCTAGTCCCTTCTCAAAACTCAGAAGATTTGCTGCCGCCTCTTTGGGGTCTTGATTTAGAATCTCTCCAGAAACCTGAAAGCCGAGCCTCTACAGTTGCTACATTCGGAAGCAGGGGCCTTCCAATTCATACCCCGGAATCTGCTCGGGCTTACCTGCTGAAGTCTTTTACTTTACACAAAGAACAGGACACGAGAATCGTCGGCACGCCGAATACGAAATCCGGTGCATTGGCGACCACAGAGAGAGAGAGATGTCTGGGTTTCCTCCTGAGCGCTATCGATATTGTCTGCAAATCATGGTCGTCAACGCTTGACCCTAAGGAGCTGGATCGGCGGGCATGGACATGGTATTTACGGGTAAGACCAGACGTCCGGAGTGGTGTGGGCGGATGGGGGGAGAAAGGACTGGTAAAACTGTCCGATATCCTTGACCTGCGAAAGGAAGATTGAGAGCTTCTATCTTTCGGTCTATATACAGAATGTAATTGAGGCAGGCTCTGATGCATCGAGAGTATTCCCAAAGCAGAAAAAATCTCTCCCATCCTCCCGCCTTTACCCGATAGCCGGTCTTTCCCTTATTCTAAGGGATAGGTATTCATAGCTCATAGGCATGTACATACATATTACCCCAAGGATCTTAGAAAATGTTGTCTTCAGAATGCTTCAGCCTATCTATTAATTAACTTTTAAAATTCATTTCAAAAAATAGTCGCAAACTCCACAGAAATTTGTTTATTTTTGGCCATTCCATCCTTTTTTTTCCTCAATCATTGCATCCCCCACTTTTTTTGTAAAGGCTGGGTCGTCCTTTATGGTCGAAAACGTTCATCCTGATCAGGCCTTCATGTACTCTACTGTGCCAAGATCTGTAAGTAGTACGTAAACCATACTAATATATGGCGCCTCGTGATGTTCACATATAAGTGTATTATTACCTAGTAGTAATGCATGCACAGGAGAGTCCACATGCAACGTACATGTACATACATATTTATGTCAAGACCATGTACCCTCAGATAGGAGATAGATTGCGTGCAGGTCCAATGTTATTACACTTCTTAAAGTAGGAATATTTTAGGGCATTCTTTCCATGTGCTAGACCACTTATACTAGCCTATCATACTTCATCTTTACAAAAAGCTATCATAAGATAGGAATAACTCAAAAGTCCAGTGTAAATTTCAAATATGCGATAAACCCTTTGGTTTAATTGAGCTATGTACCATTCCCCAAGGCAGGCTCCCGTCCTGCTGGAACGTTTCCCCTGATCAACTTGCAACTGAAGTAATCAACTAATTAATTGAACGATTCCAGACCCTAGATCCTCCTGTAGCTGCTGCCCCAGGTGTGACGCTGATTAGAATAGTCGCGGTGGATTGTAAGGAACCTGTATTCTTCGGGACAAAAAGAGTAGAGGTTTTAGAATATCAGGACGGAATGTTGCAGAAAACGCTGTAGCTGATGATCTGCATGGTAAAAAGTGGGGGCTCGGATTTTTACCTATATAGGTACCTAATATATAATATAACGATAACAAGAAGTAGTTAATCAATTATATTAGGTAGACTTGCAGACTTGAAGTTGATTTCTTTGGGTTAATCATTAATACAAGTAATTATTTCTTTTACTAATAATCGGACAGCTGCATTATGTTCAGGTGAATCTCATGTAGATTCTAGAAGTTCCCGACGACCTTGTTTATCAGCCACGGTGTTATTGTTCCGTATGTACATACTCTAGTATCATAGTACCTACATTAGCTATTCATGTATGAAGTATGAAAATTCCCATACCCAAAATTCCCATCTACATCCATCCATACACGCAGTTTATTACATATGCTGTATCACAATCAATATCGTTTTCTGCATCAGTCTTCATTCCCCTCCATCACCTCCTCGTATTCACCTCCGTCCGCCACGAGCCTGACGAACCAACCCTCCCTTGCATTTGCAAGGCTGCAAGTGGCCCCAATCTTCGGCGCACTCCGCGCCCCTCCCCTCGCCTACAGTTCTCCCCGTCTCAGACGTCTACTAGCAGCCACACACACACCTACCAACATGTATCTATAGCTGAGTAGCAGACCCGGAACCGCTAGTGCGTCCGTAACTACATCCCCTCACTCCCGCCCGCCCCTAAGCGCTGCTTCTAGTTGTCGACACGGCCTTCTGCACGCATACCTTAGACCCGCCACTTGTTGCTTCTGTCCAGTAGTTTGGGATACGACAGTGCTTCTGGGATGGATTTAGAAGAACATGAAACTTCTTTTCCAATACGGTGGCGTGCGGGGGAGACCATCATGCAGTCGGAACAAAGAATACCAATGAATATATGGGCGTGAGATACTAGTGGACCATTATTGCAGACCACCTTCCTGCCTTGCCTCTTCGCTGGCAGACCAGCTTGCAATTGCACTCAAGGATTCCTTAATCGCCAGTTTGTGTTAAAGGGTTGGCTATATTCATTTGAGCTCAATGAAGGTCTTGAAGAAGCCTGAGTTACATCATACTAATAATCCTCTGCAGTGCAGTGGTTGTCAGTTATGACAGGTCCCGTAACAACGGTCCGTATAATTTGGCTGTATATGGTTAAGTTCAGATGCACAAGGATGACCTCGCTAATATCGTGGAAATGCAATATGGAAGCTTTAAGTGGTGACTTCTTTGGTATCTCTAATGCAGGCTTCTGGCGGTAACCAGTAGAATCGATAACCGCCACCCTGAGCGGAGTGATAAACGCAGTATCGTATATGCAGCATGCTATGCTTTTGGTGAATGTCGGTGCTTATAGAATGGTGGACATGCTCAACGCCTGTCCAGGGTTGATCATAATATCATATAAGCACAGCATTTTCTAGACTGGATCCCCTTAATAATTCTATCACTGATTATCTCCCTCCTCAAAGTGACCCAGCGTCTAGATGAAGCTGCGGCGCCTAGGGTAGTTTGAAGTGTCAGCCACTAATGTATATCGGGTGCTTCCGAAGGAAAAGATATGTCTAGAATCTAGATTGTATCTACTTATGGTTAGACGTTTCGTGAAGCTGTTCAGCCATGGGAGGGTGATATGCAGGACTGCAGTGGCATCTAGATTAAGATGATAGGGATATAGTAGCGGTTGGTTGTTACATGGTAAATGTTATTATCTTTTATTATTTTCCTCACACATCGAATTTGGTGCGATCCGACAAAGCAATGCCCAGGTGGCCGCTGACTAGCGGTCATCTGACCAGCCTTACCACTATAAGTGGCCGTCTGAGCCACTGAGACTACTTAGGTATAGTTAGGATTAACCGCTGCTATCTTGGTCCGTATGGATCCGTCAACCGCTATCAGCATCAGATCTCAACAACCCGATCGGTTTAAAGTTGTCGTATTTCGCACGAGGATTCAATAGATGTGTCGATTTTATTGATCAGAATTTTGGATATGTCCCCGGCCACAGCCGTCGAGAGCGAAGCACTATTCTAATGGGTAGCGGCTACAGATCAGATATTCTATAGCGAGCAAACATGACTCTTGTCTATAATCACTTCAAGCATAAGATTTCTCGGCCAAAGCTATCATACATAGCCATCTAAAGTGAAATCCATCTCTTTAATCGATGTGAATCTCAAAATAGCAAATCCTGTATCACATAATACTTCAAATATCTCACGCCGCTCCGCGAAGTTGAACCCTAACTAGTTAGGCCAGTCATATGACCGTTAGTCAGTAAGCGTGAGCATGCTGAGGTAACCAACAAATCATGTTCGCTTATAATGCCGCATTTACCCTAGCGCCTAGGTTAGCCCCGCATTGTAAGCTAATAATGCATCTTACATCCCTGTATAATTAGTATGCATAACAGGCCATAATGCATAGTATCATTTTATATGATACTATGTACTAGTATGCAATAATGATAGAGCCACGGTCCGCACCCTAACCTTGCTGCCACACCCTTATATCATTCTGTATATAAAAAAAAACTGCTTTTAGCTTCGTCTTCCAAGTAAAGCTCTCTCACCCAATAATAATTCACCTAACGGAAACAGCACTTTCGAACAATGCATTTTCTCCCTTACTAGTCTAACATATCTATAGTCAATCAAACCTCTGTTTAAAGCTGAAAAATGTGCGATGGGACCTCCATATGGTCGTCTCCTATGACTTGACCCTGCCTGCGACCCCGACTGCATGGCCGCGCCGGCCATGCTATACGCCTCGTTATCTATCTTCCCGTGTAGTTTCCTAGAGTACTTCACTAAGCACCCTGAGCACCTAACTGACCATTACGTGGTACTGTAGTTTCGGAACACCTTGATTCATGGCCTCATCCATACTTTCCACGACCACAACTACATCCGCCTACCCCCCGTTCCGAGACAAACAAACTTAAAAGGCAATTGTGCTGTGTCAAATGGATCCTGAATGGTGGGAGGGTGGGTCTTTGAACCTGCTAGCTGATTATGAGTCTATACAAAGCGCGGCTCTAGTACATGTGTTCACTGGCTAACAAGGGGCGCTTCTTGCGTTGGATACAGACGTCGTTGCTTATGCGAGAGACTAACACCAAGGCTGCGTTGATAATTGCCATGCTACTTGATAGCGTGGATGCATGGGGTCCCGATTGTCCTAGGGGGAATATTCACAGAGACGCGTGGTTCGATCTACAATCTGCATTGCTTCATTAGTTCGACGTCTATAGGATCCTCTGCGCGGTCGCAGCGCGGACATATTGCAACAGTGACGATCCCAGCTCCGTCTTTCCCGGGTCGTTGAGTTGTCAGCATACTCTTTGGTGAAGGTGTGATTTCAAGGGCTTCATCCGATGTTTCAGGGGCTAACTCAGCTAATGGTTGAAGTAGAAATGCTGTTCCTGCATCATTAGTATACTCGCTACCAGAATGGACATCAAAGAAATCACAGGCATACATACGAGCAAGCAGGGTTTTGATTTTAATGAAACTAATACGATATCGATGAGCCATTGATTGATTACCCCTTGCTAACGCCCGTGACGAAATATCTTTGATACCACAGGGAGAATGGCTCCTCAATAACACCTTCATCCTTAGAAACAAAGTAAGAATTCTAATGTTTGGTGAAGCTACTGCATTTTTATATGGAGGGCGTGGCACTGCAAGGTTAGGGGCGTTCGTACATATTAATATACTAAGTCATTAGTGATTTATACTAGCATGGATGAGTCAGGTGATCGATCTGCATAATAATAATAGTAGAAATAGAAGAACCAAATATGGTTTAGCGTTGGTGTCTCTTTCCAAAGTGCCTCACGTGTTTGCTTTTTGCTCATCTCTTCTCTTTTATCATAAATGAAGCCTTTCATCCCAACTGTCTGGTTCGACTATCATATCATTCCAACTTACGATACTATCACTTCTCCTCCCTTCAATGATTTCACTCGCTTTTTGCCGTTATTTCATCTGCTACTGATTTCGGGATAGGGATTTGATCTTTCATTTGAGGTTTTGTGTCTAAGGCAGGGTGGAAGTAAAAGAGGTGGCCCGAGAGGGCTCTGTGCAGTGCCATGGCCGGGCGTGACCGATCACTACAACGCAGCCAGGATGGCTCCCTTGATCGACCTTCTCGAATGCCGATGGATTTTTACCTACGAGAGGGTGGAGATTCTTCATCACGGCATTCACATAGTCTCTCTTTGAGGAACCAGAATGTGTTCTCGGATGATTTCGCTCTCGAACCACCCAACCCGGTTGTTTCCAACGACCTCCCAACCACTTCACATCCCATTCGACGACAGTCAAGTTCTTCCATATCCTCGTCCTCCACCCGCTCTGACGTCTCTGTGGTTGCAGAGTCGTTAAATCCTCCGGGAACGAATTCGAATCCGTTTGATGACAGCGCGGTTTCCCCTCTAGAAGACATACAAAGACGATGGAGTGTGCGAAAAAGCGGCGACATGCTCAACCGCCAGTCTTCCGTCACGACAACTTCCACCAATTATGGCCCCTATGTACTTCAACGTGGCTTAAGCTCGGCAACTCCAAGGCCGATGAGTCCGTATGCAGGGGCAACTGCGCCCAGCCATCCTTATGGAATGTATCCCCAGATCGGCATCAGCCGCTCTGGTAGCGTCATGACGACCTCAACTGTTCGGCCTACAGACACCATACCACAGGGGTCAAGCGCACCCCAACATCCATATTCTATGTACCCCCAAAATATTGAGGGGGACATAGATGACAATCCCATTCCGGTTGGGTTCCCGGGCCATAATCAGCTGTATCTGCGGTCCCATAATCAACCAGACGATGTGGGTGATATAGTTGGACCGGATGGGCACCTGGAACAGCTACCACCGTACTCACGTTATCCGGATGGCGTTCTCCCAAAGACGGAGACAGCTTCCTCTAGCGTTGTCGCTGTTCCCGAGGGGGAAAGGACTCAAGATCCTCAGCAGGGCCCAGCTCCCTCGGACTCATCGGCAACCCTGGTCGCTCAGCATTCGGGTTCATGGACAGATACCACCGAGACTGCCGCGGCTATCACCAATTTTGAGGAGAAGCTAAAGAAGAAGGGCAGGCAACAAGTATGCTGTGGCGCGCCTCTCTGGCTTCTAATCATGACTGGGGGTGTGATGATGCTAGGGGTATGCGTGGGAGTAGTCATCGGCGCTGTCTTTGGGCACAGTAGACCACGGCACAACGCGGCGCCTTCTGTATCGTCTTCACCAGATGTAGTTACGGTAACTTCTACGTCTGACATGAGCTCTCTATCTACTCCGCCAACTGGCCTTCCACCCCTTCCTACAGGTCTCTACTCCATTCCCTCGGTCGTCCAGGACCAGTCCAAAGGCTGTATATCTTCCACCTACGGCGCAACATGGGACTGTCAAAATCAAGGCTTCCTGCAAATCGAGGTTGAAGGCAAGGATAGCCGAGCTACCGCCTCATTTCACCCTCCTCTAATCGACGGCTTCTTCTCCTATGGGGCCCAACAGCCTTTCTTACCAACCCAGCAGCCGCTGCGTGAAGTTATCGACACCCAGGATTCAGAATTCGGCCCAGCCCTGTTCTTTAACTCACAGTTCGATAAGCTTGTTGTTGTCCATGATGAGGACTTTCCTCCCTTAAACAAAAGATCGGATAATGACCCTGGCTTCTTCCCGGGTGGGTGGAGCCGTAGGACAATGGCTCAGCCTGGTGACACGCCATGGTTTTGTTGGTGGAATGGTACTGTTATGGAGTTCTTTCTATATGAGAATCAAACTAGTCACGATGCATCATTGGATTCTCCTACCTTTTCCGCTCCTGCCTCTCTCATTACCCAAGGAGGCTCTTATCCTAGGCGAGTCAAACTTGAAGAGAAACGAATTCTCTCTAGCGCACCAGAGCCGTACTGCGAACAAATGATGATCACCAATGATAATACTCTCGTGGGTCCATTATCAAAACGTATTCCCATCGAATTGACGCCTGAGGCGACCGGGAAAGGGAAGGACCCCCCGACCCTGGCGGCGCGGGGACCTTATGATACCATATGTTACTGTGGGACGCTCACTAATTAAGCTCGATATTCGCATTACGAGGTTATCGTCATTTCATGTTTGTACAGGCTTTTTTCCCTTCTCTTCTTTTTCTTCGGGGCGTTGGGAGCATGGTCTTCATGGAATATGAGCCTGGTGCTGTTCCCAGCGAGTATATATGGTATCCATATTCTTTACCCGAGCCCCCTGTGACAACGCTTGGGGAGAGTCCTTTCGGTATAATATCTCACTGTTTCTCTCCCTTTTCTTCCGCCCCTTCTTCTCTTCCTCTTCGCTTTCCTTCCCGCGCCATCTCTTTTATTTATTTTGGTCCCCGTCAAATTCACTTAGGCGTTCTGATTCCAGGGAGAGTTATTTGGCATTACTGGTCCTTAAAACCCTTTATAACTTCGTTGAAATCACCCTATTTGCAATGTTCGGCCAAGTTACTAGTCCTGTTTGTATGTTGGAAGATGGGTTCTATCACGCACCAAGGTCTTGGGGAAAGGGCCACTGTAGCCTTTACGACGTCTTCATTACACGCTGGTGTCCGAGTTTAGAGGCAAGATATCTCTTCTTACGTTGATGTATCCTTGGCTTCCTACGGCTATAACAACTTCCATTCCAGAATATATTCTGCCTATTCCTGCTGTACAAGTCTAATGATACCAGACAGGTTTCCTGATCCGCTGTAAGTCTTTGACGTACGCTAGGTAACCAGGTACTTAAGATCTCCTCGATCTGTTTCACATTATTACTATCAATTAGTATTATATTATTGCCTATATTATTATTATTTTAGTTCTCGGCACCTGTCAACAATTGACGGTATACATTAGGGATCCATGATACACCTGATCCGATGACAAGGATGTAACGTCATTCCTACCCGATTATAGTGAAAACGTCTTTAGATACTTCGAACTCCAGGGTACGGCATCTCGGTTACTACGCACTTACCTGGGCAATCACGACATGCACGGCTTTGATTACCCGAATAACTCAAGCCTCAGCGATCGATCATCGCCTTCATTCGACGACGTTCTACAAATCACTGATATTGATGCAGCCCGTTGCGAGCTTTCATTTGGCCTAGGGGTCCTTTATGAGTGCTATTAGCCTTACATACCTAGTTGTTGACACTGTCGAAGATCCTATCTTGGCCTACCAGACAAGATGAAACCCATTCTTCGCGTTCTCCCTCGGCCGTCCGCGGCCGTCGCCAAAGGCGTCTTCTCGAATCGCCGTCCGTTAAGAACGATGCCCCCACTATCGTCACAACGTGCGTACTCTTCGAGCTCGTACGGTGACAACTCGCACCCGGGAGGGGAACGGCCAACGCAAGAGAAGACTCGCAAAATTGAACATCCTGGTAGGTTCGTCTGCAGTTCGCGTTTGTTTCCTATTTCTTTTTCTTTACGATCATATATATATATATATATGTATGGCCGGATGTAGGGGGGCTTTTTTCTCTTTGCTCTCCCTTTAATGACAAGTACTCTCCTCCCTAATCATCTGAATTGATTGCTAGTAATCATATAAGAGGGCAGAACTTGTTGATTAATGAAATAGATGAAAACAAAACCAATTCCATAGGTCCTCCACCTCCAATGATGCCGTATGAACAGCCCCCATCCGAGGAAGCCCTCGAAGGGCAAGAACCAGGCCAGGACGGCGATCACCCCCAAACTCAACCGAGATCTTCCCACCCACCACCAGCCTCTATTGAGGCCCCGTCCGATGAACGGGATACCGATACGGAGACGACAACTGGAGCGACGTCTTCCCCGTCCAAAACCTCGCGTCTCAAAACTCCCCCGATCCCCTCGAATATGACCCATCCAACCCTCAACGATGGCAAGCAGTCGCCCAACGTCGACGAGAACGGCGAACGGATGCCGGACATCCCTGAGGATGTGGAGCGACATAACTGCGAGCTTGAGCAGCGGTATGACCGAGCGTACAATCAGATTGGCGATGGAGGAAACGTTCAAAAAGGGTTTTCCAGGGAGGAGGATCATCACTAATTGATATATATATATATATATATATAGGGACGGTGGTGGGAAAACGAGAGAGATCATGTGAGGGAGTGACGGCTTAGGTGCGTATATATACTGGCATATGAATGTATCCGCATGTATTATGTAGTAGGGATGTACTACAGGTGCCAGATATATGGTAAATAAATAGCGTGAAAGCACCGGCGATTACCATCAAAATCCAATCAGAATGAACTAGTCACAGTACACAGCATTGAATATAGAAATATATAGATATATAATAAGGAAGCTATCTGTCATGCTTTGGTCAACTACTCTGTAACAACGGAGTCTCTTCAGACGGCTGCTCATGGCCCAGTACATTCGCTCCTTCGTCTCCAGAGGGGCTGTAAAAGGGAGGTGAGTTAAGAGGCGGAGAAACATCGACAGTCTCTTCTTTGGGACTAATATATTCAAAATAGATTGCCATGTCGAGCAAGATACCCTGAAAAAGCGCTGTAACGACGTAGACGCCCCATGTACTCCAACCTTCTAGGCCCAGCCGTGCGGCCAAACTGCTAGCCCAGACGATGGCGCCAGGGGTCTGGATACACATCATCGGAATACTCAGGCTCCCGACCCGCCGAAGACGGAACGTCGTGTAGATCTGGGGGAGGTATTGAATCGAAGCGAGGACGGCGGCCATGACGCCGAGGAAGTTAGCCCATGCTTGCAGGTGCGATGGATACATGAAAAAGACGAAGACGGAAGTAATTAGGAGGACGAGTCCATGTAAGATACAGGTTACCATGACGATGATGGCCGTGCGGAATGAAGGTTGCGGGTCCGACGTTGCCGGGGAGGCGAAGGAACCCACACGAGGGAAATAGATAACGAAAAGAGCGAGTCTAAAAAAAACGGGGATAGAATCTCCGATATCAGCCGAGACGTTCCCCGGATAGGCCGGACAGATCGATAAGAGGACGGGGTGGAAGTGGAATTGGCTCTTTTTACATGATGGAAAAGCAAAGCCACTGGAGGCCAACTTGGAAAATGCCCAGCAGGCTCGCAAAGCAGGCTATGCCGCTGATCTCCCGACAGCAGGATGCATCTTGTGTGCTTCGGGGCAGAACGAGGATATTGGCCAAACTAGCGGTGCAGGATGTCGTACCCAGGAGGACGTAGAAGGGTGAGATGCCAAACGAGCTTCGCAGAGAAAGGATGCGGGTGTGCTGCGGGAGGTAGGAGATGAGGATCCCGACGAGGATCAGGCTGATTGCTTGTTTAGCGGCAAGGACGGTAGGACATTACATCCGGAATAGAACAGTGAAGATAGACAGAATAGAATGGTTGCCATACATGGAGAGGATAAAGTTGATGTATCCCGGAGATGCCAGCTGTTGGCAGTGAGGATCTTGCGGTTCCATCATTATGATTCTGGTGGTCCTTTTCACAACACAGTTCAACCTGTCTGTGCAGCGTGATGGGCTGACTACATGTGGGACTATTTGATGCTCAGAGAGAAGTAGGGTCTGTATTTATCTCCTTCAAGACGGGGTTTGTAGGAACGTTTCATTACGATTAGAACGGCCCAGCACGTGTAGGACGCGTAGGACTATGAATGAATGATATGAGATGATGTGATGTGATGTCTGTAGCTGTGCTCGGTACATAGTTTGGGTATATATCCAGGTACTAACCAATATAGGTAGTAGTTATGTCACTGTACACGTATGTAATAATTGGAAGTTATGATATGAAGCGAATGGATGGCGTATGATAGTTCATCCTACGATGGTAGTCACCACTAACCGGCTTAGGACTAGTTAGTATGTAACTATTGCACTAATTGCAGTCGCGATCATCGGTTCCAAAACTAGTCCGTATCGGTCGGTACTAGTCGCCATAGAGAAGCGGGTCCAGATGACGCCAACTCATCAAGATAAACAAACAAACAATCGCAAAGAATATTCCAATAAATATGGTATGGTATCTTCCTTCGTTCATATATCCATCTAGCATATAGACGGGTCAGGATCCTCCATTTATCGTATAGATGATCATATTAAACAAATCAGGTATCATCCCATCCTTCCCTTCCCATAGAATGATGAATACTTGGTCTTGCGTAGATAGTATATGAGATCATCGATCGAGATCTCTCCGATCGCGAAGTCCTGACAAGTTCCAAGGAAAACCCCAAATACGTCATGCACCATCATCATCGTCAGATCATAATTTGTACATAAGTCATGTGCTGGAGCAGCTTCTCTCCTGACCTGACTATGTCGTATTGTCGTAGACCCTTTGGCAAACCCGATAACACGAATTAAATTAAAGAGGTTCGGAAAGCTCCTCTATGATCCTTCATTTAGCTTCTACGACCTTCTCACCACTTTCCTGCGCAGAATTGACAAGTCAGGATGAGGTTCAACTGGGCTAGTGGCCTGGTGCTGGCTTTTGCCGCCACCGAAGCAATGGGGGCAACCAACTGGTTCAGCAAAGCAGGTAGCAACCTTCAATATGAAAATGCTGGTTTACAACAGCACGCGCCAGGCTCGGACACTGACGAAGCTCCTTCAGCATACAACAGATGGCACGAAACAGAACTAGAGCGGTGGCTCTCAGATCATTGTATCCATCCCTGGCCCCCACTCTGGTCACTTCCTCCGGTTACTGAACATAGGATAGGCATCCCATATCCCACGCCGGCAGACCGTAAAGCATTGGAAACTCTCGTCAAGGCTAACTGGCAAGCCAAAGTCCAGGTGCCTCTGGCACATGCGTCAGAGAGTGGTGGGGAGTACCTACGCAACGTGAGAGACTGGATTTTTGACAGGTGAATTGTAACCCGATATGTCTGACCTCATACCATGCGTGCTGACCATGTCCCAGCTGGTCCGAATTCCAGCTCAAGGCATTCCTCAATCGACATGGAATCCCAAATCCCCAGCCGCAACACCCCGTTACTCTTCTTCAAGCGGCCCGCGAAAACTATGAGAATATCACGAAGAAACTAGGCGAAACAGCGAATTATCCCGGTAATTGGCTATATGAACAATGGTCGGACTCGGACCTGAACCAGTGGTTGGAGGAGCGTGGGTGGCCTGTTCCCCACCCGACGACACGCGACAAACTGATTGCTGCGGTTCGACGGCAATCCTATCTCGCAAGTCTGGCCGCCCGGAACGCCATCTCTTCTGCCTCTGCTTCCGCCTCATCTGCACAGACAACCTTAAGTGAAGCTCTTCTCAATGCATGGTCGGACTCGGAGCTGAAGAAATTTCTCGACGGGCACGGAGTCAGGATCCCCCAAGGCTCAACAAGAAATGAGCTGGCTGCTTTGGCACGCAAACATCGTGCGTCCTTGGTCGGTGGTATCTTGACCGCTTCGTCATCGGCTACAAGCATCATTGGCGCAGCTACTTCCAGGGCCAGCAACGAATATGCCCGTGCATCGTGGGACGCTCAACAGAAAGCCGAAGATGCGTTTGACTCGGCCGTGCAAAAGTGGTCAGATTCTCGTTTGAAAGGATTTCTGGATGCGCGAGGCATTCCCGTTCCCCATGGCGGAAAACGAGAGGAGCTTCTCGCCAAGGTGAGATTATATAAAAATAAACCCTCGAAGACCCATAGTCCCTGGATCTTTGACACTTGGGGCATAGAAAACCTGAGGTACGCTGCAGGGCATTCGCCGAGACGGCCTTTTTTTTGTCCTTGTTATTCAGCGTCCTTCATCTCCTAAGGCTTGGTTCGGGCTGATCATAATCCTTTAGAAATTACCTCATGTCAATGAACAACAAAATAGTCAACCGTGTAGGCGCTACCCGCGAGGAACTTACAAGGAATGCGCAAGATACGTATTCTAAGGCCTCAAAAGCCGGTGACTCCAGCTACGCATCTGTCACTTCATACCTCGCCCAAGCTACAAGCGCCGTCAAGGACACCACTTTTGACACATGGTCGCGCCTCGAGCTGAAGAATTATCTTGACTCATATGGTCTCCCAACGCCCCCTGGCTCCAGCATTAGCGAGCTTCGGGAAGCTGCAGGGCGAAACGCCCGCTACTTTCACTATGGTGTCACCACCTCTCATCGGAACCCAATTTTCGCCCGTATCAAACAAGGCACTTGGTGGTTGCTCGACCAGTTGCGGATCGGGGCTTCCAGCGGACGGGGCTATGGCGGAAGTGCTGCGGACGTAGTGAAAGGGACTGCTGCGCAAGCCACTTCGAGGATTCGTGAAGAGCTATAATTCAGCTAGAGCATTAAGATTCGATTCTCGACAATGGAGTATTCCCCGTTACCCCTTGTTGCCAGCCATTAGAGCGGTATCGGCTATTTCTAGGAGGAAATGGAACTCAGGACTTGGCATGAGACAGGGAGAAGAAAAGCGTGCCCATTTTGGATCGAAAAGACCCCTACCTGCTTAGGTGGCTGAATGCGGCCTCGATTTGGCTCAGACCTACTAGTCACGACTTCTCTTCCTTTCTCGGTTATATTACGTTTTGATGTGATGAATATTTTTCGGTTGATATTATTTAATCCCAAGTCGATAGGGTGGAATTGCACTTGAAACTTTTTTTTTTTCCTTTGCTTCTCTTTCTCTATTGGTCACTCCTCTTTCATCTTTCCTTTTTCGTGAGGAAATGCCTGGGAACTTGTGATTTCTTATTCGGTTATCTTCCGTTTCTGGTATTTTCCTCTCCCTTGCCTCCCTAGGAAAACAGGGGACCAAAATGGAAAGCAAATCGGCCTATCATCTCGAATTCCACAGTGTGACCATTTGGCATTATAGTTTATATATGTACCGTCTTATCCTCACGAGTCTCCGAAGTCTGACCATTCGATTGTGAAAGCCCCACTGGCAGTCGACCTAGTCGTCGCTATTAGAGACGGTTTTGACCAAATGAGAATTTCCCTGTTCTAGACATACATACCTCTTCATTTTATCCGGGGCGGTTAGTTAGCTGGATGATAGAATAGAAACTTGATGATTCAACATTCAACAGGGAGTGGCCGCAGATACAGTATCAACAACCTTCGCGACATACGCCCCACGGCTTGTACAAGATCAAATTTAAAATGCATATTGACACATAGGCAATCCGGCTTCAGTGATATGAGTGATATGTATGATATGATATAAAACTCAAGATACCGGGATCTACCTAATGCAGCAGGGCAGAATTCAAATGAAAAACATGAGTAGAAAAAAAGTCCAAGCCCCGGTTTGCCTTTCGATTTAAATTAGGGTAACTAAATTAATTAAATTCTATTCTTGCAATGCGTCAACGGGCCCCAAGATCTCAACATACCTACCACCTCAAACCTATGGTAGCATACGAGGATAGGCGAGTGTAAGCAAATACAAGACATTATTCTTTTCATGGGAGGTAATTTGTCCACCCATAATAATAATAAAAGGGATTATGTACTAGTAGCTAATGTATACCTAGGCAGGTATCCATACCTACGGGATCACTTTCTCTACAGATGTCCGAGCGCATCATCTATAATGCATAGTCAGTTCGTGGATAATCTGATACTTGCTGTTGCTGCCTGTGAATACTATATTCTTTATATGCGTTTTTTTTTGAGGGGGGGGGGGGACCTCACAAAAAACTCTCTCTCGAAATCATCTATGATATCAGCTATGGAAGGTAGATAGGTGGATAGAGAGATACGCCGAATCGGGTCGGTCAACATGTTAAGCATGGGCTAAGACAACGTGGATGGATAGCGCATTATAATTGCAATATTTATTTGTCATTATAAATAAACTCTTTCGAGTTGAAATATATTTTCCATTTCCTTTCTTCGGGAGGGAGGGGGAGGGGAAGGGGTGCGTTCCGTCGACTGACGCTTTTAGAGTGAACGCATTAAGATACACCCATGAATAGTGTCATATATGCATACATATCTGGACGAACTCGATTGCGTCATTTCCGCAAGAGATGTTCGGCGACGATAATGGTGAAATGAGAAAATCCAACGTGACTCGCAGCGATGAAAGCCGGGGGGAGAAAAACTCTCTTCAGAATATGAGGGAACTCTTCACAGGGCTTCAGGGTGTCCCTCTGCAACTAGTTTTCCCACAACAAGGTATTTGGACTCGAACTGCTCTTCCCATCCGCGAAGATTTTCAAGTTGCTCGCCGTCGAGATCACTTAGATCGTCGAGGGGACCTTTTAGGTCCTTGGTCAGCATATCCTCATCGAAGCTCTGACAGGCAAGGCCACGGGATGCATCTCGACCCGCGAAGTTCTCATACGGCCCGCCCTGCGTTCAATCGATAGATGTGAGCCAATGGTTGATCTCTGAACCGAATAAAGTGACACCATACCGGTCCATAGAAGTTTCTTCCAGGGGTGACGTCGAAGACGCGGCCCCGGACCGCTAGATATACAGGGGCGCCGCCAGCTCCATTGAAAGGCAGTAAGGTAGATGGGAGGAAGGTGCGGAAAACTACGGGAGCCGAGCCTTTCGGAAGGACGATCTGCGGCTTGGGGCGGAAATGCCAGTATACCAGCATGACAAAGAGAGAGAAAAGAACCAAGTTGATGGGCGACGCGATCGACATCCTAGAACGGCGATCACGAGCTATTGTTAAAATAGTAGCAAGAGACGAGATCCATGGGAGGATAGGGGATAGGATGGGGGGAAAGAAAAAAGGGCTGTCTTGAGGAACCAGGATAATAATGAAATCCGACCAGAATAATGACGACCAGAGCGCACTCACGCTTGGGTAGGTGGCGGCACCACGCTTTCTGAAAGACGACCGGCCGCCCAGCTTAGCTTTAGTCCGATTCAAGGCGGTATCAGAGCATCGAGTAGACAGACATACCGTTCTCCATCGTGAAACAGGAAACAGTGGGTGGTGGTGTTTCCGTGCTTACTGCGATACCGGGACCAGGGTTTCTCGCTTTGATATGTCTAATTGGGAATCTAGTGGTTCACAATCTTTTTCTTGAGGAAGAAGATGTAGTATGAGGTAAATGATGAAACCGGAATCTATGTAGATTTGATTGTGATTGATTGATAGGATAGAAAAGAAAGGTCGGAGGAGGGAAGGGTAGGGATCACTAAGCACCTTCTGGAATTTATCTAGACCATGTCCGGAGTACTAACTACATTATCATATTTTGGTAGTATTAATCATAGTAGTAGTTATTGACTATGTAGCTATGTAGCTATGTAGCTATGTACCTAAGCTATGTACTATATGATATGTATGTATGTATGTATATATGCAAACAAGGCAAACAACCCGCCCCCCTCCACCACAACGTCATCCTAATTATATCATATTATCGGATCATTTTACTACGGACAATAGCGTAGATAGTCACTCTGTAAGCTACTGGACATAGTAAAATTGGCCCCCGAACAAACACAATAATAGATAATAGTCCTCGTCTCCGTTTCCCACAGTCGCGATTGTCGCCCTTTTCTATTCTTGGAACGAGCGTTCGGTTTGCCTAAGGGTTCACGTGGTCTTATGACCTCCTTGTTCCATCCGCACCTAGAATCTAGAACTAACACTTCCTCCAGTTGTCCTGTCCCGTATCGTTGAATCGCCCGGGTACACCAGCTATCAGTACGCGGGAGAAAGGCCACTTGGTACTTACTATGATATCATACTGTTGTGGGGATTAGGGAATTCTATTTCGTCTGTCGGGAAGGCCTACCTTCGTGATGCATCGGATTCCGCAGGCCTCTTTTACAACTTCGAAAACTTTGGACTGAAGACCAACGGTTCCATGCACTCGACCATGTGGAAAAAGATGCAAGCTGGTCGCTCGCGGGAGCCGAAGATTAGCAACCCTACCCTTGTCGACACGACACTCGATGAGAGTTTTTTACTGTCCATGTCCGACATTCCTTCAAGGAAAGACCGGAATGTCTACAGGAAGGATGATTTCAAGGCTCTTCCGTCTCTGCCACTGTGAGCCCTGACAAGATTCAATCCCAATGCTGTTTAAACCCCTGTATTCTAACCCGCATTTGTCAGGCAATCTAGAGACACACCGCGTGTAGTCTCGATGGCCTCGTCCACATATTCCCGCGACATAACCGAGCCAGTTCCCACAGCGCAAGGCCCCCATCATCCCCTACAATCTTCTCCGGTCCTCATTGAAGAGGTCGAAGAGGACGAAGAGGTCAAAGCGGACGCCTCTGATTTGAATACGCCAGTTCCTCAGACAAGTGTTCCCGATGTATCGCCACCCGATTCACCGATTGAAGATGGCAAGGCGTGCGGCCATAGCAGTCCAGACATATCGCCTATTAGTGATGTACCAGCGCTGTCGTTTCCTACGGTAAGGAAACACCGTCTGGACAGCCATTTGCCGGTGAGGCGAAAGGAGGTGACACCAGGCAAAGGTGTAGGGGTTTCTATTCTAGATCCGGGACATCTCAATCAAAGGCAGTCCCTAACTCCGAGCGGCCAAAGACCCAGATGGGGATCCCCCACTGGGGAGTCTACCACCGGTGACTTAGGGGAGGAAGAGATCGTAAAAACTCCGGGTGATCATCTCTTTCGGCAACACGCCGACCATAAACAACCGCTCGACCAAGGAAAGCGTCGGGCGTCTAACATGACACAATTCCAAGCAAAAACAAACATCTCAGCTAACCAGGGTCAAGACACCAAAGCCAATAAGCAAAATCAAAATAACTTACCTCGTGAACCTTGGAAAGGCGCCAGTGGTCGTTTTCCGATCATCAACCCCATTAAGAGTAAACAAGGTTCGAGATCCCATTCCATCCCTGATCAAGCTAGGAAGAACGGCACGACAACTTTCCGGGTGTCACCGGGCGGTCTTCGGTCTCCGACACACAGAAGTTTCTCCACCACTACCACGGTAAGAGAGCCGAATGAAGCCCAAGGGCTTTTTGACAGTCGGGGCCGGCCAAGGCGCGTAGGGTCCGCTGAATCCCCGGAGCGCACTCGACATCCAAACCTCTATGTGAGGAAGGCACTAAACCCAGGCAATCCTCCCGCAAACAACCCAGCTGGCGAAAAGGACAAAGATTCTCACTTGGAACCCGTCGGCGATCCAGTTGGACATGTTGTTTCAGAGACTGAGTTCACTTCCCGGCTGAAGGGGGCGAAAATCCTCGACCACCCTGCAAGCCGATTCAGCGCAACTACATGCGCAACCAACGATGTCGCCGACATTTCCGACATCCTCGAGGTCGACGAAAATGATATCCCATCAGTTTCCACTGTCTCGTCAGTAATGGTGACAGGGGAGCATAGAGTACCGAGCGCCACTGCTCCAACCAAGAGTAAGATGAAAAAGCCGATCCCGTTGAGCGCACCCGTCTCTAGCGTTCAGACGTTGAAGGCGCTCCCTAGAAGCCCTCCTGAAATTCAGGCCGAGAGCCGCGTTGATGCATTAAAAGCACGGCAAGATGATCTAGCACGACGCGAAGCAAATATCAACACCATCATTTATGAATTAACACAAGTCATCCAGCCAAGCTCGATTGCGTATGACATAGCGACGAGAGACGAGGTCAAGAAGACGGTGGCGAGCCTCAACAATGAATTAGCTGATATCAAGAAAGAAGAACATGAAGTTGGCGTGAAACTGCTGCGAGCCTGGAAGAAACGCGATGATGAAGAAGTTTCTGGCGGGCTCAGCAGTCTGTGGGTGAGACGAGTGACCCATTAACGTGGGCTGCACTGGATTTCCCATTTTCCTTAAGAGACGACAAGCATCGGCCTGACTAATTCTACTCAGCGTCTTCTTTTGCACCTGGTCCTTAGTTCTCATTCTTCCCACAACTCAGCCTATTCCTTTGTCACCCTGATTTAACAAATAATAGTTTTGGCCGATGATGGTGTACAGCTTCGCTATCAGTTGCGAACTACCCTCTACGCCCTTCAATTCCCTGGTAGGCTTTGCTTCTTCCCCCTGTGTTTCTCTTCCATTTTCTCTTTTCTCTTCTTTTTTTCTTCTTTTTTCATCATCGGGGTTCTGATTTGTTGACACAACAACGATATCGGCTCTCAATCGTAATAGAGGTCGCATGCTATGGACCCGGTACTGTATTAGTTCTAGTTCTTCTATCCGCAGATATAGTTATTGTAGGGAAGGCTTCGTGAACATGGATGTCGTTCAATCAATTTCGCGTAAAGTATGTATAATCTATGCCGAAAAAACACGCTTGAAAAACCGGCTCATCTGAAGAAATAACTATAAGGTATGCCACAGTCCCTCTCACGGCTCACGACTCGTTGGTAGATCAAAGCGCGACGGCTGGCATGATAACTATCTTGTATTCATGCAGGGCATCGAAAGGCAGCCATGGTTATTTCTTCCCTGACTTCTTGATGCCTTGTTGGCCCGTATTCAAAGGACCCTTGCCCTTGGCCTTATCGGCTAACTCTTTCCTGGCTTTGACTTCTGCAAAAGATGTCAATTACCAAGATCGTTTGCAGACGTCGACCAGACTCAAGACGAGGATAACGTTACGGTTGCATACCGGCTTTCTGCTTCTCTCTGAAGGCGAGGTCGTCATCGTCAAGATCCTTCCTATCTTTCTTGGAAGCCTTGAGGGGTTTGGCCTTGCCACCTGTGGACAAAAGCATCTTAAGTTATAGAGAGTACGAGATAAGAACAAAAAATAGGTAGAATTGAACCAACCTTCTCTTGATTGTCCCCCCATTTTGTGAATGTTTGGTTTCTGGCGTTATGGGAGAAGAGCTGATGATGTAAGAAAATAGAGGAAGGAATCGAACTTGGAGGTATGATAGAATGAATTGCGGACAGACATAATAACGGAATAACTCTTTCGTGGTGAGACCTTTTAATTCTCATTAAGGTATAGTACTAGTACTAGTACATAGTACTATCATACTATGGTTACGGTACTGATCAATTACCTAAGTGATTAGTAATACATTCGTACTACTAACTTATAAAAGTTTAAGGGTGGCGAGTCCCAAAAACGGTTAAAAGATCCAACTAAGATAAACACCGCCTTCGACGGCAACCTTTGACGGCAAACCTCCTGTAGTCATCCCATCATGCAAGCCCTCGAAGAAGGTCCCAAACTAGAGCTTTCATCTCCATCTGCCGTGGTGGTCAACCCCAATTGAAACCCTTTTATCCTTATGCATTTTACTCGATAGGTGACGTCGTGGTCACGGAGCCAAACGCAGGCATCTTCTAGCCGGTTGGAATTTCTCTTCTCAGTACCACCCAACTCATTGACTTCAAGCCCTTTGCTGACCGAACATTATCTTAAACGTTCAAGCTCCATCAAGGATCCTTGATCGGGCCGTTGTTTGAGATCTGTGTGGGAAGTGATCGCCATTGATCATGGCTTCTCGCAGGTCGAGTTCTCCGTCGACCCCTTCAGAGGGTGAGATCATCGAGTCAGGATCAGAGACGAAGGCAACTACGTCGCAGACTTCCATTAATGGCATCAACGTTGACCGTCGCACCAGAATCCAAGCTTCGTTCTCACCCAGATCTCCGACCCCCGCGAACAGGTCTCCCCGGCCGAGAAAGTCGCGGACGAGGTCTAGGTCGAGATCGAGAACGCGATCCCGCTCTCGCTCTCGAGACTTCCGGGGAGAGAAGCGAAGGCGCAAAGATGACTACGACGACAGACCTTACCGGCATGGCTACCGGCGTTTCGGATCGAGGCACGATGATGATAGATATTACGACCGCGGCTATCCTCCCCGTCGACATAAATCTTCCTACTACGATTACGATCGAGATGATGGCTACAGCGGCGGTCTCCGGTACAGCGATGATTATGATAGGCGCCGCGACAAGCGTTTGAAAACACGCAGCCGCTCCCCTTATTGTGATATGAGGAAGCCTAAACAATACTCTGGTGATGAGGCGGAGCCACCCAAGGGGAACGAGCCCCCAGCTGCCCGGCAGAATCGGGGAGGAAGGCGGTCTTCTACTGAACAGTCAGTGAGCGAACGGGGTCAAGCCCCAGTCGTCGCTCAAGATGTAAGACAAGAAACTGAAATTCGAAAGAATCAGGTGCAGCAAGATTCTTCCACAATCAATGCCCGTGTATCAGATTCGTACGTATTTTGCCGCCTCAGCCATGTCACAACTGACAAGGAGTCCCTTCAGGGCGGATGTTTCAAATACGAAAGAAAGTCGCGGGGAGCAACCGCTTGACGAACCTATGGACGAAGCTTCCCGGCTGGAAGTGCGGCGAAGACGTCGGGAAGCTATCAAGGCGAAGTATAGGGCTCAACCACCGCCCCTACTCCTTCAAGCCCTCCAGGTAGGAGCTGAGACAGACTCATCGACTCCCAGCGCCGATACGCGTAGCACGAAACGCGCTTCCGGTAAGCTTTAAGTCGCCACTCTCTTACTTTACCGCCTCCGCTTTATACTTCATTGTATGTCCTGATAAGCTAATATATTATGTTTATTACTTTCTTTTCTTTCTCTGCTGCTAGTGTCACCCCACCAGTCACCTTTAAGGACGCCGAATGAAACACCTGGCACGGCATCTCCCGATTTTAACATCTCTAAGGATGATGATCTCGCCAATCTGGGTGTAGCGCCTCTCGATATTATCGAAAAAGATGAACCGTCAGCGGCAGATTATGATCCCACCCAGGACATGAAAGAGGATAGGAGACACGATAAAAGGCACTTCGGTGATGATATATCTGCGGCTATCTATGACGAGACGAAACCAATAAAGCAAGATATACGAATACCTAAGGCTATGGAGCAATTTTCCTCTCAGGGCAGAGCCGGTGATGCCTACGACATGTTCGCTGAAGATGATGATGATGACATGTTTGCTGACGAGCCGCCCGCGCCGGTTCAACAAGGTGTCCCAGCCCACGCGGCAACGAAGCCAGGCTTTCCTCAGCCACAAGAACTCGATATGAGCATGATGGACAATTGGGATGATCCGGAAGGTTATTACAGTGTCATGCTGGGTGAGTTGATGAATGGACGGTACCACGTGCAGCAGAACCTCGGTAAGGGTATGTTTTCGTCTGTGGTACGTGCTATCGATTCGAAGACGGGCAAATTAGTTGCAGTCAAAATCATCAGACAGAACGATACCATGCGGAAAGCGGGTATAAAAGAGATCGAAATCCTCCAACAGCTCTTGGTGGCGGATCCCGACGATAAAAAGCACATTATCCGGTTCGACCGTCATTTCGATCACAAGGGACATCTGTGCATGGTTTTCGAGAACCTCAGCATGAACCTCCGAGAAGTCTTGAAGAAGTTTGGGCGTGATGTTGGCCTCAACTTGCGTGCCATCCGTGCGTATGCTCAGCAAATGTTCCTTGGATTAAGCCTGCTTCGCAAATGTAGCATCCTGCATGCAGATCTGAAGCCAGATAACCTTCTGGTCAACGAGCACCGAAACGTACTTAAAATCTGCGATTTGGGGTCTGCGTCATCGGCCTCAGAGAACGAAATCGCCCCGTTTCTCGTCAGTCGTTTTTACCGAGCGCCGGAGATCATCCTGGGCATTCCGTACGATTACGCGATCGATGTTTGGTCCACCGGCTGCACACTGTACGAGCTGTATACGGGCAAGATTCTCTTTACCGGGCGGAACAACAATCAGATGTTGCGTTCTATCATGGAATGCCGCGGCAAGTTCCCCCCAAAGCTGCTCCGGCGGGGCCAATTGACTCACACGCACTTTGACGACCTGTTAAACTTTCAGAGCACGGAAGAAGATAAGATTACGGGCCGTGCTGTGACTCGGATCCTAGATTTTAAGAAGCCGACTCGTGATCTCAAGACAAGGTTGATGGGAAAGGGCACAAAGGGCCTCGCTGATAGCGAGGCCAAGGAGTTGTCCCAGTTTGTCGATTTACTAGACCGTTGTTTGAACCTGAATCCCGAAAAGCGGTGTACTCCGATGGAAGCCCTCAAACATCCATTTATTGCGAGGACGAAGACTTAGAATTATAATTTTTTTTCTTTTTTCTTCTGTCAAGCTTGAGAACGGAGCTACCCTCCTTTCTTGCTTTCTTTTCTCCTATAATCAATAAAGACCGGCTACGAGACGGGGTTACGTAGGATCCGGGTCTCACGTACGAAGTTCCTACTCTAGGGATGGCTAACCAGAAGACCGATGGAGAAAGGCTAAATCGGTTTTTCATTATCATTCCGTTCTGGTCTAGCTAGAACCTCAAATTTACCAAAAAGAAGGAAAACAGAAGACGGGACAACCAAAAGTCGTAAATACTTACTATGCGTGAATAAACGTGATGCAATTCCTTCCTATGGATGTCTGAAGGATATCATAGTGCTCATTCTCCATACAATAGAGCTCTGCTCCCCTACATAAATATCGCGTCCAGGTTTCAATCCTTTGAGCTGAAGATCATACCCGAAACATATGGGCGTTTACTTTACTGTAATAATAACCATATGACCGAGTGAAATTTCTTCGAGTGAAATTTCTTTTCTTTTTTCTTTCTAAACCGGAAGACAAGAGATGGAAAAAAGTCACGAGTCTACATATATACAAATAGATCACGATCCTGACAGCTTTATATTTCCATTACGCGCGCAGAAACCCCGTTCCAAAAATCTCGAACTTATCGGCTTCTTTTTTTAGCCTTTCAAGTTGAGACAGTATAGACATAACCATCCTATCACTCCAAAAGCAGGGGAATTTTATCATATACAAGTGCCTAGATGACAGTCAATAATGAATACCAAGCCCAGGTGGTTTCAACAAGTTAACGGCTTTATCTAACTAACCCTTCTACTCTACTAAGCCTAGCTCAGCAGTAGATAGAGGTTCCAAGATTCATCGGCCATTCATCAAGAATTTCCTAATTAGAATACCTGTCATATGAGTGTTGTTACGACTCTCATAGGATTAGCTAAGTGGAATGACTATTCGGTATGATCCTATTATAGAATAAACTAACAAACACTAGGAAATTTCTTAAAAAAAATTTTTTTTTGACTCATTCTGTCAACATTTATTTATTCGCCTTACAGCCTCTAAACTCCTGGTAATATAGCTAATTTAGGCGCCACTAAGTGGCGATGGTGAGATTAGCACTCTCACTTTGTAAATATCATACACAGTAATTATAATTCTGCTTAGGTAGACCATAGTAAGGTCTCAACATCTTGTACTAAGTAAGTACTATTTTCGTATATGGCGCCCTCGGGAAATCAACCGGGTGGGAATGATGAGATTTCCTCGGCCGTCTGGAGCTGTCGCCGTGAAAAGATTATGGCGTAAGAACACGCCGCTCATTCGGGCGGGTCCATAGGGTATGAAGTCGCCCGGGTAAATAACAGCCTTGATGGTTCTCCAATCCACAAGTTGGTCGTTGAGAGGGTCTAAGAAGTTGACTCGAGCTTCGGTACAACGTACCCAAGTGGGCACCATTCGTACCCATCACTTGAATGGCGGGGAGGCTTCTAAGCCCTCCGCCCATCAGCAGTAGAAGCTGTATATCCCCTTCGAAAAGAGACAGGTACGTGGATCCAGTATCGTCCGGAAAGGAAAACTGTCGTGGCCTTGCAGCACCAGGGAGACGGACGGAGAAAATAAGATAAAAGAGGAAAAAAGAAGAAACAAGCAATAAGTAATGTTTGTCCGAGACCATCCACCATTCTTTGAGTGATTCTTGAGACCTGACATGATATGATTGATGAATGCTAGGAGGGGGAATTGTATGATTCCTATTTGTTGATAAATGATTCGTTCTTCCGGCTGTAATTTCTTTTTAGAAATGGTCTTAGAGACAGGCTAACTTACCTGTTCGACGAAGAGCTTCTCTCGGCCTCAGCACGCTTGTGAAAGCCATTTCGGCCGAACGGCTTCAACTCGGATAGTCAGTGTTTATTAGCTCGGTAGGTGACCGTACCCTTTTTTCACTTCGAGCTTTTCGGACTTATATGCCTTCATTACGGCGTTTATGCTTTGTTGGAACCAGCCTTCATGCATTGCACTAGGTAGCCGCAATGCCTTTTGTAGTCGACATGTTTGAAATCTGGGGATGATTGGCAGAGACTCCCAGATAATACTCAAGTGTCATTTTCAAGACGTTCAAGCGTTGGCAAACCCCAAAAGAAAGGCCTTCAGGCCCAGAACTCATCATAGCACTGTATGGCAGATAAAAGACACGTTGGTAATTCATTGTTCGAAAGAGATGTCATACTCGCGTCTCCGCTTCTCCTCAAGTGATATAAGGCTTCAATTCCTGCTCGAATATCTCCACAAGAATGCCTTCTTTGATTTTCGCTTGGAGGGCCTTAATATTTCCTTCGAGATCCGTATCATATCTACCGTGAATAAAAAACCATTAATAACGTGTCAACGTTACAATTACTTACTAGGGCTGAGTTGATCGGCCGATATCCGGGCTTCGCTCAGGGGGGAGCTGTAGGCCGTTATTCGCAGCTTCACCGAACGCTTTCTTCTCTCCTTCAGGTGCCATTTTTAAAGACCGATCGTCACCTACCTACCGTGGTGGTGAAATTGATACATAGAAACACTTAGGGAGTTTCGAAAGGCGGTAGTTAGTAATTACCTCTAAGCGATAAGAAGACCGTTCTGCCAATACGGTAAATTACAAAATACCGTATGAGACCTACCGAATTTTACAGTAATGGAATGTGTAGATATTAAATCATGCGCCCATATCGTATTATTACCAGTAGATTGTAATTCCAACACAAATTACGAATTCCAAGTAAATTGCCATAATGAAACGCTGTAGGAATTCATTACTTATTAGTATTTTAAGAGTTCTCGTTCATTGCGTGTCATAGATAGAACGCGAGGCCTATCATACAAACCCAATCCCTCTACCACTCTTTTCTGGTGGGAACGTGAAAGACGCGGCAGCGACTTTAGTAGAGCGATCGATGGGAGCATACCAGGTTGCAAATGAGACGAAAACGTCGTCTTATGTCTAAATATGAGTAGATATTGGTAGAGTGGCCCTCCTACACGTATATAAGTCATTGCATTGCATATAGCATACAGTAGTATGGTTTACAGTGTTATGTGCATAGAGATTTTCGTGCATGCCGGCACTCATACGCATATTATCGTTTTAATCACCGAGTGGCAGCGATAGTATTGCAGTTCAGGCAAAAGCGAACACCTACTCACTCACCTTTGGTGTTGTTTGAAGTCGTGCTCTCGTTTCATTATTATTTGAGCCCCGGTCTCACGGTTCTACTACTCTTCTAGGGCTGTACTTCCGAGCACAATTTCTGGGTCGTACGTGATCTTCGGGATATGGTTATACATAGTAAAGCATTTTAACCAAGTCTCCAAAGCCCCACAAAAATTGCCGCGTCGACTTTCGGCTAGTTGGACATTAGACACCGGTTTGCCTCTCCATTTCAAGCCGTTTCCTAGAGGCATTATTATTCAGTCATCTTATCACTCGTAAGTAGTTATGGTCTCATCATCGCGGAGGTTACCCTTGTTCATCAGGTAGGTTATGACTCAGATCGGCTTGGTGAAATGGATTCCGCATCCCGGTTCCATTTAACCGAAGAAGGCGCCTGCTATATTCCTCCAGACATCACTGATGATAGGCCTTGGTATGCTTATCCGTATTCTAAGCCCAGCTACCAAGAGCGGAATTCCCGGCTCCTTACATTATTGCCTGGCTGCCGTCATGAATTGTCAAGGACTCAAGTATTGAACTAAAGTGCCTCAAAAAAGACTTCTCTCTTCTGTTTAGAAATGACGAAACGAGAAAAGTTTGATCAAGGATCCAAGCAAAGAATAGTTCGTCCGGGCTGGCCTGAATTTAGCAACATGCCACATATGGCTTCTCTCGGCGATGACAGCTAATCAGAAAACGGCCCAGTCAGCTTGAAGTCCATGAAGGCGTTCATGGTACACAATATAAAGGCCGGAAAGGAAGCACACGCATACACAGATCGTTCACTAGTCATGGGTCGTCGATTCTTCGATGGATCTCAGCCGTGTTTCTCCCTCATCCATGAATAAACTGAGACACTGGGTAGTTAGGAGCTTCAGAAAACCATTCACGGTACTGGTGGCTCGCTCATCACGAGTATACTCTATGGTAGTTTCGCAGGAATCTACCGAGCGTGAGCTGATCACTACTGCTCCCTTCTGTTCTCAACTCAGCTTAAGGAGCCACAAGAGTGGGCTTTTTGTGGCTTACAGAGCCATAAATCCAAAAATAGGCACGGAGGACCTGTGATGCCCATACAATCCCAGCCTATTCGAACAAGAAACAAGAATGGCCTCAATCCGCATGTTGGGATGGTGCAATCGCGCCCGGTAGTGCTCCAGGGTTAAGTTGAGGGAATCGATGTCTCTGTCCCTGATATGTCTTCCCCAAGGCCTCAATAACCAACATGGCCTCGACCAACTCAGAGCGCAACTTTTTTTCATCTCAAATAATGTAACTAGAGATGAGATCACCGGCACTGAGATTGAATTTCCTGGGAGTTATTCGATAACGAGTTGTGTATATGGATGTCTGATGGTTCTCTATCATGATGTACTTACTGTACATACATGCATATACTTACGTATGACGATCTTACGCAAGATTGGATGTGCCCAGTATTCAAACCTAAATCCATGTATCGAGGTGCAATTTAGATATATAGATGTATGATAATAATATATGCTATACCTTACTTAATGGCTCGTGTATCTGATATATATGATATATCACTGCGGGTAAACTCAGACTCTAGAGTCACAGAGTGATCCTATCCATGATTATTTTACTCCAATCCAATCGACTTCTTGTTCACCTAGACCTGCCTTGGCCTGGCTGCCTTGCGCCTACCTACAGTTCCAGCTGCCCCAATGAAATCCCCAAGTAGACTAATAGAATAGGCTATATGCACTAATAATCTCTAATCGCTTTGCTGTAGCACATACATACATGCCCTCATTCAACCAGTCAATAACCAGTCGAGCCGGCAGTGCATTGGAACCTGGTTGGCCGAGGCGAATGGTAACTACTGCAGTCGAGTCAGTCAGGTGGTCCTTGTCATGCGGCTTCGGCTGCAACAGCTCTGCGAGTGCAGGCAGTCTGTCCAATCAGATGGATATGGACATACCTGCGCGCTTTGCTGGTCGCCTCACTTTGAAATGAGGAAAAAAAAAAAAAAAAGGAAAGACGGAGGGCGCAGTCAGTAGAGAAGACAAGGCCCCCAATCCAGTCCAATCCCGCCTGAACCTCCCGGGTGATACGTGCGTTACTACCATAGTATTTATTCATACCCTTCAACTACGTATATTTAGATTATTATATATTATATATTATATATTATTATGATATGATCATATAATGGCTACTAGTAGCTATTATATTGTTATTAATAAGTTATTAATATATTAACGCTTTGGAGACATACTAATTAAGATTGATATCACTAGTCCTTACCCACCCGACCGAACTTGACCGAACCTGCTTAGACCTAAAGCTGGACCTGACGTCGGGAGCGGAAAGCATAAATTAATACTACAAGCTTTTAGTCTCCTATCAGAGCGGATCATAGCTTTAGGAGTCGCGTCCATATTGGCCTAGCTCGGATTTCGAGGTTCACAATCGCTATTCATAGAGATCGTAGAATGCTTTGCTGCATGTTTGTACTGGGGTCATTCGGAGATTTCATTTTGGATAACTTCTACCACTCCTATATATTAGCTTGTCATACGATATGGGACTTGCTGTCATTGATATAATGATAGACACGGTCGGCTACTATGGGACGGAATGGAATAATAATGAGTAAGGGAAAATCCTTTTCGATGATTCAATTATCAATACATACAATATTGACCTAGTATCAATAATGGCGGTTAGTGGCGTTAGACTGGACTGGGTGAGTATGATATTTGATATATCATACCATTTTTCAAATAGGAACGTCATGGGCGGAAGCTTCAAGCATCAGAGGCGGGCACGGAGGTGAGGAATCATGATTTCTAGCGATTTAGGTAATCTCCATGGGACATTCTAGATATTACGTACATACGAATACACACATACAGTCGCCGTGAGGGGTAAAAAGACCAAGCTCTCTTTGTGTTACGTTTGATTTGCCCGGTCCGGTATCATTTTGGCGCCAGGCTCCTGGTACGCCATGGGCCAGTCCCATGACCCACTAGGTTGGAGTCTGAGAGTGCAAGAATCCAAGGCAACAACGGACCGAAGCTGGATAAACGGATCCAAAACCGAACGTTTTTCGAGAGACTGAACCGGTGGGAAGGAAAGTGACATGACAGTCGTAGTTGTATCAAGGAGGTAGTTTCCTAACGTCACACTACTAAACCTGGGCGCCTCGCTCTTCTTGTCTTTCGGCTTCCTCCATCGTTGTACATGATGCAGATCACATCGCTGCGCGCATATCGATACAGCATGACTATAATGGGGCCGGGAGCCATGATATGCCGAATTCTTCTTACTTTATTGTGTCTATAGTGAAAGTGAGTTCGAAGTGGATTGTGCCTCGTCGTTGAGTGGACGCAAAAAAGGCAAACCAGCCACTAGAGGGTGAGGTGCAGGATATGGGATTGGCCATAGACCAGGGCATTATCATCGTGATGCCCAGACAAGGCGCCTATTGCAGTTCTTCATTCCTGCATGGAAGATGCATGGCTGGTCTACTCCCCCAGCCGTCCAGATACGTATGGAATAGAGTTAAGACAGTGTTGGTCGCAAGTGGATTATTAAAAAGTGAAAGGGTCATTCCAGATCCATGATCCTTCCTTCTGGTGATCGTCATTATTTAAGTGTGCCATGCTTGGTTTGCTTGCGGGGATCGTTTCCACTTGGTGTACCTGGGAGTGGTAAGTCCTGATGATTCCTTTCTGAGCCCTAGCCCTGAATTCCGAAGCGATGGATGAGGAAGGAGCCACGGTAACTACTGAGTACTACTACTTAGTAGTCTATATCATAGTGATACCGAACAGTACTAGGCCTCCCTCACGCTATGACCGGAGTTTCCCACCACCGAGGGTCGTTTGAGGATGATTGGCTAGTTGGAGATTTGGACCCAGCTCGCTTAACCAATTATAGTTCACACTAGGAGGTAATATGGATCAGTACCGTAAACTCATGACCAGATACTAGTAACTTATTATTATTAACCGGTCACTGCGCCTTTCACCCTATGTTGGATGTGTATGTATGAAGTCTTGCAAAAGGCCAAAGACGGTTCGGGATCGGCGTCATCGTTCGTCCAAACACCAGTCTGGTTGTTGGGTCTCGGCCATCATCTCCATTCTTTTGCTCTTCTCCTTCCCGCTTCCATCCGACCCCCCCATCAACTCGTCTTCTTTTTTCCCCCTAGTGGAGACTAATCAATATTATTACTGGTAGCCATCAGTTTCCCTTCCTGGTTCATTCCGCCAATCCAACCAGACTGACCGGTCCGGGACCTGCCCCCTCCCAAGGCGCGTTCGCCATCGTATCGTATCAGACTGACAAGCCACTTCCTACTACTCTAGTCCTAGTCCTAGTCCTAGTCCTAGTCCAGGTGGGTATCATCTCATCTCATCATCTCATACAACCCAACCCCCAAAAATACCAATCTTATTCGCCACTGACCTTCCCACAGACCTCGTTTCCGGTTAGATCAGAGAATGTACCAACTCAGCACTCACTCACTCCAGAGAATGAAAAATGACGAGTCGTTGATCTCTGACTACCTTGAACCCTCGTTCACTAATATTCAATCCGCCACACACGCGTTCACCTCTCTCTACCTTCCCAGAAGCATTTGCCAGCCACAGACTCGCCATCGTCGGGCCGATTACTGCGCCCTGGAGCCGGGGATCCCTGGAGCCTGGTGGCCGTCACCCCGTTCCGCTCGTGTGCGGACTCGTATGCGCGCCACCGTGAAAAGAAAGGAAAGAGGAAGAGGTAGAAGGAGGAAAGAACGATAATTTACTGACTAGCCAAACTATCATCCATACCAGTAGACCCTGGTCAAGTTCGGAGTCGGTAACGCTCTCGACACCAGGCTCTACTACTAGTAGACAGTCTCATGGACACATCAACTCTCCTGTACTATTCGTAGCTTCGGTCTGCATGCAAAATCTAGACAAGCGGGCGTTGGTCCTCCACCCTCCACCTTCTCTAGCTCTAAACCAACCACCATATCAATCTCCATTCCCTCTCAACATCTCAACCCCGCCTCTTCTTTTACCATCTGTTTGATTTCTATCTTCCTCCAACCCATCAACTTCCCACTCTCCAGGGAATCATCCAGGATTTTGATTTCTTTGGCGGGAATTTTGTATCTTTTTTATTTACAAGTTATTTTGTTTTGGTTCATGTTGGTTCACTTTGTTTGCTTTTCTTACCAACCGAATCTCTTTTAGTCTGACTATTTGGACAGTGGACTACGACTTTTAATATCGCTCCTTTTCCTGTTGATAACGGGATATCGTCACATTTCCTCCCCCCCATTGGAGTCGTCCCCTAGGTTTTTTGGAGTCTTCAAACCAAAAAAAAAAAAAACGATCTCTGATCTTGCAACCCGGATTTCAGTCCATGAGGGCATCCCCCAGTTAGTTCCGGGAAATCCAAATAATAATTAGGAACCTGAATCGTTTCGACCTCACCACAACTATTCATTCCCCACGATGTACCCTAATTTCCTCCCAACTCCCCCTCCATCCCCAATTCCGCGTTGTGAGGCTCCAGAAGACCGCTTAGGATTGCTGTTGGCCAACCGGTTAGAACTGGTTTCCATCTTAGGTGTGGGTGCCTATGGCGTCGTGTACGCCGCCATCGACATTCATACCAACATCCCCTATGCTGTTAAGGCCCTGAATAAGGCAGGGCTCAATCTCAGGCAGCGAAAGTTTCAACAACGGGAGATCAAACTGCACCACCTGGCTAGCCAACATCCGAATGTGATCTCCTTGGTTCGCATCATGGATGCCGTGGATTGTACTTTTGTGATCATTGAATACTGTCCCGAAGGTGATCTCTTTTCCAACATCACTGAAGGCGGGCACTTCATCGGGAATGACCCCTTGGCGAAGCAGGCCTTTCTTCAGATCCTAGATGCCGTCCAGTTCTGCCATTCGGTAGGTATCTACCACCGAGATCTCAAACCAGAGAACATCCTTGTCACAGATGGTGGCATGACTGTGAAACTGGCGGATTTCGGACTAGCCACCACTGACTATTACACGTCGGATTTTGGCTGTGGCTCAACTTTTTATATGTCGCCAGGTAAATTACAGTGTCTTCTTTTTCCTTTTTTTGCCCTCTTTGTTGCCGCCATTTTCTTTTTCTGAGACTAACTCAGATGTAGAGTGTCAACAAAGTAATCCCGGGCCCTTTGCATGTTATGCATCTGCACCTAATGATATCTGGAGCCTTGGGGTCATCTTAGTAAACCTAACATGCGGGCGCAATCCATGGAAGCGTGCCTCGACGGAAGACTCGACATTCCGTGCCTACCTGAAGGATCCAGAGTTTCTCCGAACCATCCTTCCCTTGTCTCCAGAGTTGAACGTCATTTTGCGACGCATCTTTGAGTGCGACCCGTTAAAAAGGATTACTATTCCGGAGCTCCGCAGATTGATCTTAGACTGTCCCAGGTTCACGACCATCTCACGCGGCCCTGGCACCCGACCCAAACCCAACCCCGTGGAGGATTCGTTACAATACTCCAGCTTTTGTCAGCTACCGCCCTCGCCACCGGCCGAGCCAAGTGATACTCAATATTCCGACTCGGCCATCTCCGACACATCACTCACGGACGATGAAACCGTATCATCCATGTCTTCTTCGTCCGAATTCCAGGCTGAAATCCACCCGGAGGGATTCACATTCGTCGACCCAGAGATGGCACCTGACTTCTGGGGATCCCCTTTTCTGCTTACTGATGTAGCCGAAAAATCTTTGGTCCCGAGCCTGCCCGCGGTACCCTACGTGACCGCGTATTGAGATGTACCACGGTGAACTGCTACCTATAGCTCTTCCCATGTCGCGATAATGGCATTTTCGGGTAAACCTATCCTATGGCTACTACAGACCTTGAATCTCTGGCGACAGGATACCTCCCCCGGATAGTCTGCCCCACTTATACCTACAGCTCTTTCTAGGAAAGAAGCTAACATTCTCGCGGCCAACTACGGTCCATGGACTTCCATATATCTGTTGCCTCTACCAATTCGGTAATCCGGGCGGATAGTAATACTCCCTTTCTTCCCCTCTCCACTAGGATCTCTCCAAGGGCCTGGATATATACGCCTAATCCTCTCATTCTTGCATTGTCTTGTCACGCCCTGTTTCATATACTCGACGCTTCTCTATCACGAGCCGGATGCGTTTGACGACCCTACATTGTTTTATTACTATATATTCAGCTACCTGTATGGATCTTGTCTTATTTGAGACGATTGAACGACATTTTTTTGACACCATATATATGGAGTTGACCCCTTTCAGAAGAACGATATTGGCGTTCAGTTGCGGATGCGATTATTTGGCGCCACGGCGTTGCCCACTTTTTTTTCTTTTTCCATCATTCAAATACTAAGAAATACCCGAAGAGAGGCGTGTTCTGTTGCATTCTTTGTGGAGTTGCACAATTTCCTTATAGTTTCTATTTGACATCATATATTATATATATACCCTTGGAGTGTTGTTGATATTGAAAAATGTGAAGATGGCGCATCATGGTTGGCTGGTGGGCCTATCCTTGATCTTGTATTTATATTATAGATTCGTGCAAGGATTGGTGTGAAGCTACTCCGGACATTCTTATCACCGAAGTCACTTATGTCAGTATCCCCATACTTGATATACTGATGACGAAGCGACAAACCCGTTCCTTTTTTGAACGTGGGAGGGCTGTTCTACATATGATAGGATATGTACAGTACATAGTCCGATAATTAACCAAGGACCTTTGAGCTTGTCGATATCAGCTTAGGCTATATAATACTCCAGAGGACATCTCTCATAGATAACACTTATCGTGATATGGCAATATTGTTTTTATGTACGGATGTAACCATCATATGTTAGGTATGCAGCTTATTTTCTATGATATACATAAATATCAGACTTGCTAATAATGAGTAGCCAAGAAGGAAGATGCCTCACTTGCCTACTTGCAAAATTTTGCGTTGGTAACTTGCGGTAACTTGATGTATACACTACATGTCTATATGTACATGTACATATATCCTATAGTACTTCTGCAAACTATCATAATGCTAATGATAGCCACCCTGGTCTTGCCTCAAATAATTACGAATTAGTGCCTACCTGTCATAGTAGTAAGTTATAAGCAAGCAAGCAGATAAGGTCTCTAACTTGCGACTTACTTGCTTAATAGTATCCTAGTATACAAGAGCAAGTAAGCAACCGCCTCTCATGCGTCATCTCTTTCCTAATTTGGAACTTCGCACCTCTCTTGGAATTTATCGAGGCCAAAAGGTGCCACAGCCTACAAGTAATAGTAGCGATTTGTATCCGTAACAACTCTCAACTTCTGGACCTCGAATCTCCCTCGTTGCAGGCAGTGTCACGAGCCGTCGCGTCGTCATGAGCGACTTTTCGCCTGAGACTTGTGTCTCAACCCCAGGTCATACAGTGGCACGGACTGCCTACTCCTGCTGGAGACCCCACGAAAAAGATGACGGAAACTGTGAGTGTCAGAGGAGACGATCCGCGAGCTGAGTCTCAATTAAGGACTGTACAGCTATACTGCTCTGGCCCGTATCGGTCGACAACCATTCAGTACCCTTTCTCATATCCCGTCCGCGAGAAAACAACGTCTCAGGATATCATTGATAGACTTGTTGAGCACCGGGATAGTACTATTAAGGTCTGACACGGCACGGTTTCCCCCCGGAACATATTTTTTAAAAGTACATACTTGACATTTCTAAGCCGGGCTATTCAAGTGGAGAACATCCTATAACAGTCCTGAGATTCCTATTCGGATCTAATGTCTCCCGGGTAGGTGCTATTATAGGTGATGCTAAAGATGAAAGCTGGTGGCAAATCGGTTTCATGGATGACCCTAGTGATCCATCAGTGGCGGTTTATGAAAGGGCCTGCCAAACAATCATCACTCTTCTGCAAGAGAAAATTCTGCTGTTCTGGAGATCTTTTGGTCTGTTCAATGTCGGGCGGACCAAAGATAAGGCAACGCCTACTGTTGTCATTATTATTATGCCTGGAGCAGTATTTAACTAGTCGCCTCTCCGTTTACAGATCTGCGCAGCACTTGGTCATCAAGGATACATTACGAACGCTGTATATGTTGAGCTTCTGCCTGGAGAATGTGGGGGAGGAATACCAGGAGGACTTTTTACTCTCGCTCATCATGATACTACCCACCATGGATCCCTGCCCAACTACTATGTTGTGCGGCCTTCTAGAAATGCGAGTGACACCGTCAAGGAGCAGGCCGATCGGTTTGGATTCTTCTACAAAGCTGACGCAACTCAGTCTGAGATTATATCAAACTAAACACTCAACTGTTCAATTAAAAAAGCGAAACCTAGGCTACTCAATGTAGTACCGCGCGGTTTGACAGATTATCTACTTCTCAGAAGAGGAATGCCGCGCAACATTAAGTTATCTCGAGGAAGCTCTTACCGATGACAAATCCGAGTTGCAACAGATTGGAGAAGAGCTGGGGATGCGAAAATTAATGAATGATAGAATCCCCCGTCGTCTTCAGACAGATCCTACCAGTTATGGAACGAATTCGCACTAATGAACAGAAATGGGTTGTCTTTAACACATTCCCTAAGACCATTGGAAGGTTTCCCTCCCAGGACCATTTCTGATGTAAGTCCTTATGACGGACCTACAAGCTTTAGTTGTCCCGACTGTATTCCCGGGCCCGGCCACTCTCTTGACGGGTTCTGTGAGCTAGTCGAAGGTGAATATTACTTTTAAGATTAGCCAGACTACAGGAATTACCGGAGGTATCTGTAACGGTCACGGTTCACTCCCACCGGAAAGATGTTGACGGGATACGCTATATAAAGTTCAAAAATAACAGAGGAGTTTTTTCACTGCCAATCAACTAGAATAGTCCGTCACCAACAGGATCCGTTTTAGCGAGCCGGGTGATTCTGGCTCTATGGTGATAGACAAGAAGGGGAGAATTTGCGGTTTCTTGTATGGAGCTTCCTCGAGTTTAATGAGACCCCAAGCCGAAGAGGGCTGTGCTGTAATGCGGGCACCCCTATGACAATGCCGCCGCCATTGGGCTAAAAGGTAGTGTTCTCGGCTTTCCGGGTGTATAATAAGCCTACCAACCATGGAAGTGCTGGCTGTGTGAAATTCTCTCAAGTGTCAGGCGAATTCATGATCTCTTTATCTCGCCCTAAAGAGATGGAATGTAATATAGCTAACATTGGGTAGCCCCTTCATAAGTAAGTAAAAACTGACTATCATACTACGAATCCATTAGTACTTCTTCATAAATACTGTAGTGAGTCATATTACTAACTCAATGGTGTGTGTGCACAGTCCAGTGTTAAGTAAAAGGAGAGATGAAGCCCAATCTCATAAGTTTATAGGTAGGTAGGTAGGTACCTTATACTACTTTCTCTATCACCCTACTCATTAGGTTTATTTAGTAGGGATTTTAGGCAACACAAACAAACAGCCCAATAAAGAATCCTCTTTCACGTTGGCGGATCAGCTGGTGGAGCGTTCGATTACTAGCCGCACGTCTTACCAGGAGATCGTCTCGTCCACCGATAATTTTCAGCCGTCCGTTACTATACTAGGTATGATATAGGTGTTGTACTTGCTTCCTCCACCAACTTGAATAGCATTGATTTTTCTCCGGCTCATCCTCACTCTTCTTACCACGCAAACACTGTTGGGACCATCAGATAGGACCTTTATATGCGCTGCACTAGGTCCCGCGGTATTTTTCCAGTTGATAATTATTTGAAAAAAGAAAAAAGGGTAGAGACTGGGATGCAGACAGCGTGAGAGTCGGAGGCCGACGGGGTTTGCCCTGTAATACTGGCAGCGTTCTCCGGTTCATTACCTCTCAGCGAAAGGTTCTATTCCGTGAGTCTATCTGCTGCGCTATGGTAGTTGCATTATAATTATAATTGGGGTGATTGACTAGAGCAAATTGATGCAGGAGAGCCTGAGGGTCTCAGCAGAGAAGTGTACAAGCGGATTTGGTCGTTGATGAACATCCGCAAAATATTGAAAGACGATGACCTTCACACTGCCAATGTTGAGGGGATGATGGTGTATTGGCGCCGCATTGAACCAAGAAGCTCCGGGTCTGCCATGGAAGAAAGGTGTTTTGTTGGTCACGAAACTGCGGCACTTGGGTTGGTCTATTGTTAAAGACACTGCATCAAAATCCTCATCCCCAGGAGCATTCCAGCTAGAAGATGTAAGTTTATACGGAATCTACTGACTGACAGCTCACGATAAGTATTATATTATTTTACATAGCTTCATTTCCAATGACCGTTTGCCTCCCTGGTTCTGTTCTATCTCATGATCTATCGACTACAGATGATACCGCCATGCGACGTATGAAGGTCCTGTCTGATGGTCTCTACATGATCTTTCAGTTCCCGATGATACTCGGGCTATCCAATTATGCTACGGACGGGGGTGAGAGTTATTATAGATACTTCAATCCTACCAGCCCCAGTTCGATGGTAAGACTGAATTTATTCATAACAACAGCACCCGATGGTCTTGTTATCCCTATCCTCGCACTACCCAACCTTTTCCTAGTGCCACAACACCCTGGCATTATTTAAGATACAATTCGTGTTTGAATTTACGTACTCACTGTTGCTTTTCTCTTTTCCCCTCTATTGCTGTTACGGCTGGCAGGCACTTGCAAAAGAAGAATTTAGCAGCAAATGACTAATGGAATAATCTGTCTGCGACACAGGATTCATATATTCTCTACTATCCTCGGCTTCGTCGAAAGGATCGATCATTCACAACTTCGAGTGATGACTCTTTCCTCCTCGACTGTTCAATGATTCATGCTTAGATACAGTACTTCCTCTCCTTATAGCTCGGACTTCTCCCCGGCACATAATGCAACACTTCTTCAAATTGTCCTTTGTCGAGAGGTAACATCAAATAGTATCTAAGAATGATAACTGATTGTGGGTATCCGCCGGCTCCACCTGTGTAAGAAACCTCAACTATTAGTCAATGCCATGAATCTCTCTATACACTTTTATCCCACACACAAATCAATATTTCAGTCACGAATTTGCCATTATCCAGGCCTCGAACGGTAGCTTTTTAATCTCGTGGCTTTGCCATTGACTGTTCTCATATACTTAGGGCCCGTTACGGGTCTTACAACGCCGCCGAAGAGCCTGTGGATACTTTCATTACAACCTGTGTTACACGGCTAAGGTGCTTAACGAGTAAAGCATAAATAACATTCATATAATATCACCTCCCTCGAAGGCCCTTAGAGAGTTGTTGTTCAACAGCCCTATGCCCACCCTCGAACGGGATGAATTTGATGTTTTCCAGCTCCCGCCACGATGCGTCATTACGTTTGAGTGAATTACCATTGTTATCTGCTAGGTAAGGGCATGACGTGCGATCTATACCCGTACATGCAAGCCATGCTTTTCCCAATATTATTGGGATGTGAACTGTTGTTCCATGAACATTTCCATCGCTTTATCCGGCTAATCAATCGGGACAAGGAGTGAAGAATGCACGGACGAAGGCTGCACTATAGATAGAGGATACGGCGCCTTGCTAGCTAACTAACATACCAAGAAGGAATAATAGCCGATCCCTGTCCCAGGTGCTTGTGAGAGGACATTGGTTTGATCTCTTGGGATTTCCGTGAGAAGGAGGGTGGCTAGGCGAGCTTATTTGTCGTGAATGCGGATGGTAATCTATCTAACCTCGGCCTGTTAGAGTGGACTTAATTTTTCTCTCACATTATTAATGGGTTAGAACTGACGTCGAAAGTCATAACTACAGGCACGTTGACAAGGATCTATCATTTCTAGCCAGGGTCCCTGCGGCTATGGGTCTCATAGAGTGGAATCTTGTCTTTGGATGTTACGGTGATGTATAACTATTCCATTACTGGCAGTTTCCGAGCGGCCAGTCGTGAAAAGGCGCCCGATACGACCCTCAATAACATTTCCGTAGGAAACGAAATGTTTGAGATCATGGTCACTTCGTATCATAGTCGATTATTAGGCTTATTATTCCCGGAGCGTCAGCACTAGACAATTTACTGTGATAGGAAATCATGATTCTCGTTATTTATGTAGTGAGGTGAGTAGGTAGTCACCCTGTCCAATCGGTAGTATATAACTAACTAACGAGTTATCCATGCATATTTCATAGAAGTGCTGACTAGAAAGTTCCTAGAGCTCCACTCCACATCATTAACATCCGGAGATTGCAAGCGTTTAATATCCTCGTGGACGGTTAGAATACTTCATATTCATATCCAGTTTTTTTTTTTTTCTTTTTTTTCTCTCTATCATCGAGATTTGTTGCATGGAGGGCACCGTCACCTGCCTATAGAAGTAAATAAATTGATCTGCAGCACAATAATCACACCCTACCGTGCTCTTTTTAACCTTTTTTGAGCTATATATAACTGACTTACTATGTATATGATAGATCTAGTTATTTATGTCCTGCGTAAAAGGCTCTGTGGACCCTGATATTTGAATTCTAGGATCCACTTTTTATGAAGATTTCAAACCGCACGTTTTTGGAGTTTCTCTGCGGCGGCCTCAGTCGCATTCAAAATCATTTAGATTATATGATGTATGCGGTTCACCTCCGAGATTTCCCTATATAAACCTAGTTGTATGATATAGAATATTCATCAAAAAAATATAGGGTCTCATGCCTCTGTCAGCCTTACGCCAAAAGCTGGATTATCAACACGGCTAGATATATATCAGGCTGTGTAAATAAATTAATCAGCGCGAACGGTAGAGCTAGTCGCTACGATAGCAGTTTCCCGTAAATTCTAACTTAAGAACTTATGGCAGTGGAGTCCTTTTTCCTACAACGATTCTAATATAGAAATTTTATCCTTTCATCCATGTCTTTCCAAGTATCCGAAGTTCTCGACTATGCTACATATCTTGTTTCGGTTCCCGGGAAATCAGTAAGCACCATTCCCTAGCTAACAAGACATCGTTCACTTTAAGATATACTTACTCCCGCGCATCGTAACATTACTACTATGATATGATACGTAGAGGACCCCAGCTTAATCGAGTGCTTGCCATTATTGCCTGCAGAAGTCATTCAATAATGGATACACACCATACTCCGAAGAGGGCGGTTCAATAATGAAAGGATTCTGATGCGGCTTTCGAGAAAGCGAATGCCGCCGAATTTCGCCTATCATACATAGAATTAATTATTCGCTCATTCACCTTCTACGGTTCTAGTATCATAGTGCCAGATCCTAAGACATCAAACATCTCCGAGGTGACAACCATTTTACGAAAATTTATCTACAACGTAGTGTCAGCCATAGGCACTTAAGGACATAAAAGAAAAAGGGCTAATAATACGATTCATTACTTGCATAGTTTAGGAAGCATCGCAGGGTTGGGTGCGCCAGTTGAGTCCATGAAACTGTTCTGATTCTGCCACACGTGTTTTAATAAGTTAACGTCGAAACTAAGCGGCGGGCCAAGAAGAACTTCCCAGACGAATTGGTTGAACAACAGAAATCCGTGATCAAGAAACCCTCTGAGGACCCATCTCTTGTGAGTTCTCTTCATTTCGGAAATGCGCATAGGTGTCCTTGTCACTGGAGACTTCTGGTAACGGCTTCCTATCGATCAGTAAAGCCGATCATGCACTCCTGGTCAGAAGTAGAATTCCATTTTCATGCGGCGACCTCTTTCCCTAGTCTCATCTCTGATAATAAGGCCGCCGTCTTGTCCTTGTTTTCCACCCCTCTTGCTCTCTGGGCCACGAAATTGGGATCATCGGATAGGGCCTTCATGTGCTGCACTATACATGTAGAGGCGCCGTGGTGTCATTTGTAGTCGACAGGTCATCTGCATGCACGCCCATCGACGTGCTATTTAACTGCAATTTCCTAACAACATATCGCTTCGACATGGCTATCTACCACCCGGAAGAAGCAAATCCAGAGACGAATGAAGCTTCTACAAGTTCTCCACCTTTGATACTGCTATGCATGTTGGTATGGTTATCCCAGCTTGCGGGATGGGTAGTTGCTTGGAGTTGCTTTGACGGCTTCCTCATCATCATAGATCAGGCTGGGAAGAGTGGCTATACAATGAGACGAAGGAGAGGTGGTTGCTACCAGGCTGCTATAGCTACTATTATCACCTTCGCTGCTCCCAAGATAGAAAACCCACAGATCCGTGTCGGTATAGAATACTATTGATCCTTCATTCCAACGATGGTAGTTCCCCGGGAATTTCTATTCCGGGTTGGGGTGGATCATTAGTGCAAACATTCTCCCGATCACTCGGTCTGATTCCCTGCATCGGTGATATCTCTAGTTGTTGCACAGCGTGACCAAGCGTGCTGCGTCGGCTGTTGCTACTAAGACGTTTTAAAATTCCCCAAAGCGAGCGAGTCCAAATTGTTTCCTGACAACCACATGGGTAGATACAGCAAAACTTGGGCTCTTGGAACCGGTGATACTGCAACAGATTCAATGTTTCTCTGCAGCGACATACGCCGCATATTTGCTAACGATCGACTTTTCACAATTGCGAGGCAGAATTGGCGCATGGGTTGCGAATTTCTTTACTTGGACACGGCAGCTTCTGGATCGATCTCACCGGCCAAGTCTATATTCCTAAACATGTGAAGGCTGAGCGATATATTGTGGCATACATATCATAGAGTCGTGGATACGAACAAAACTAGTAGTAGGTATCATTGCAGGACTTATGATACAGAACACTTGGGATGGATGTACTTCTAACCGGAGGTAGGTAATGAATGATAGGTATTTTGTTAGCACGGAATTACCTACTTAGCTCTTCCAGCCTTCACCTCACCTTGTACTGATCAGTAATTCGAATGTGAAACAAAGCAGGGGATAGATACAGCCAACTTGAATGCTTCAATCAGACCCGGATTCATTATTCCGGGTCCCTCTCGCCAGGGGGAAAACACCCGAACTCCAGTCTACCTATCATATCATATGCTCAAAATGGACTAGAACCAAGCCGCTCCTTCACAAGGGTGAAAAGGGCTTTTCTTTCCGTACCTACTAGGTAATTAACAAGTCCTAGTAATCGATTGAATCAAATCAATCAAGAGCCAGGCCTCCACCAACCAACCCGAACACGATCGAAGAATGAACCTCCACAAACACCTAAATATGATATGTATTGAAAAATCAAATTGTTGGGTAAGGAGACCGCATTCCCTCATATGTCAGCAGCATGGAAGGCCTATGCTTAAAGCGAATTCCAATTGGCGATAATAATACTACCCCTGCTCTATCACATCATAGTGCGATCTGCAGCATATGCTGGCGCGTGCGCATAATGATCCTATCTATGATAACTTCCATTCGGTGCTATCTATATATGTAGGTTTCGGAAACTTGATAGCTACTACCATAGTAGGTTTTCTGGTGCATGTAATCATCCCACTAACAGTACTGATTTGAGACAATTCATTGTTCCCCTGTATACGTAGGTCTGTCCTTCTCTCTCTTCCATTGACCAAAGGGGCCAGCTTGTCGCGTCCTACAATCTTTTCCACCTGCCTGGCTTTTCCCTCGAGTGAAAATTCGATTGAGACGAATCATGTCGCCGAATGGGGACGAATTGAAATTCTAGGGAGACTGTCCGAGCAGGAGCAGGGGGCAAGAAGCCCGGAGTATGTCCTTTAATTACATAGTGGCCGGGGTATTTCTGTAACGTGCATGTAAGGCAGCTTTTGTTAGTATGGTATGGTATGTACAAATTCTACTATCATCCACTCATTATATCTTACTCCTTTTCTAGGCCGTACCATTCATTCCTCCGCTTTCCTCGAGAATGCTCGATCTAGAAAGAGAAACGCCTCTGAAAGGATGAGGTACTAATGATCTCTACAGCAATTGATATCATAATAATTGGACTGGATATGAAATTTAGCCCTTTAAAATCATCGATCGGATACCTCTATAGGTTAATTTCAATGGTTATCAGATATATCCTATCTGCCACTGCCTTGATATCTGATAGTATCACATATTAGATCCTGCCATCAAGTTAATAAGAAGAAATTTCTAGCTAGAGCCTCGTATGAGCTGGGTTATGTTGTTCGACTATCGGCCTCTAATGGTCCCGGTAGCTGTTATTTGAGCTGAAGCCCCGGAAATGGAGCGTAGCAGCTGTTTTTGAGGCTCGGGGACATTAATTGCGTGTACGTTCGGGTTCCTTAAACATTTCCGAATGAAATTCTTGGGCTTCCTACCATTAATAAGTTTTTTTTTTCCCCTGGTGCGAGATAGAACCCCCGGAGCTCTCTGTCTCTTTGTAACGCCTCTTCTCACTGGCTTTCCCACTGCCCATATTTCCTGGTGCTGGATAAATGGCTGTATTCTTTGGTGGTGCGTTACGTTGCTACAAAGGCACATCATTATTGCGATATGTGCTGGAGGAACTGAAGATGTAAAATTTCGAACTCCGGGCTGCTGGGCGGCTGCTGCCAGACCGTCCGCTGCCTTGGTCCTGAGGTTAATGTTTTGGAATTGTTGGGTTGGCTCTCTACCTATATTCCGATAGAGGCGTATCTATTATCAAATAACCCCTTCTGCGGGTTGATGGGTTGTGTGTACACCGTATTGCTATGCATATGATTAGTGAACGTCATTAAATGTGAACATAAGAAGTACAAAAGGCCCGGATCTCGCCCCCATCTCCAACATTTACAGTTCCTTCAAAAGCACATATGACAAGCTCTCGCAAAATCGCGACCGTGTTCTGGGTCTAGCATCAGTGCTGTTAGATTACTTCTGAAAAACGAATGTACGGTGGTTACTATTCAAGCAATCAATGGAATAAAGATATTATATGTGCCCATAAACTAGCTTCTCAACTAGCGAGTACGCCGATGATAGAAGCTAGTGCGATATGAGAGTAGCAACCACCTTAACCCCTGTCGTCTCTATAGACTTCTGCCTCCGCCAGATTCATTACCTCACCTAAGGTTCGGGTTTTCATACGACTATCAAAGGTGTCGCCAATAAGTGAACAGACGGGAAGCATTTGGTTTCTAGCCGGTGGGATCTGGATTATGGTGTGATTAGTTGCTCTGGATTTGATCTAACATAAATATCATTCATTTGAATTAATAAATAGCATAAATTGGAGGAAAGAGGTTCTTTTCCACGTCTGAATAAAACTACTAGCTTGAGACTGTGTCTTTGCCGAGAAGTTTGGCACCCGTGAGAAAGTATCTAAGAGAAGCGCGAAGTTATCTTTCACAAGATTATGCCGCTCTTCCTCTCTAAAGCCTCCCCAACAGTTCGCCAGCCAGGCCTTGAAAGCTTCTCCAAGGACTTGGAATGCTCTCTAGTGTTCCCTCTATAGAGGACGTCTCTGCCTCCGGAAACTTTAAGATTAGACCTATTTGGTCATCTTTTGAACAGCGGCCGTATGTAACGATTCACGGCTATTCGGCTATCAAAAATTCTATACCTATACAGCTGTTTGCAAGTAGTCTGTTGATGTAATCCTTTCTCGTTGAAGAGGTACGACGCCACCCAACGGGCAGAGTAGATACCAATTGAAGAGACGGGGGAACCGTGGTCTTGGATTTGGTCAGACAATTGCAGTTCGGTCTCGAGTACGATGGGTATATCGAGAAGCAAGGTAGGGGTACACGATGTTGTTGTTCTGTTCTCATCCTATTTGTTAGATGCAAATTACAACGGCCCTTACCAATTCAGCTGGGGCCCATGTAGGGAGCCACGTACCTCGTTGCAGTAAAATCCTGACGGATCTCCTCGTACACGTTTCGTAATACCCGGTGTCCTTATGGGTCCTGATTGAGTGCGTGCTCAACTTCATTCCACTCCTCGTCAGCAACGTCATGTCACTGCTTGAGAAGTGCTTTATTACCATGAAATAGGGGCTTAAGAAAGTCGATAATGTTGTCAATGTTTTAGGATCTTCGAAATTCAAGATATTCCATACTACAACGCAACGATCTGCGTCGTTAAGATACATATTGGATTTCTGTGCTAACCAATAAGTCGTCAGCTTGCCCAGTGTTGTTTGACTCTCTGTCTTGAATGTTCGAAGAAAGGTTCTTGATGTCTAATGCCGACCAATCACCAAAAGAGAACCCAGGGTTCCCATTCCTCTGGTTTCTCTCCGCGAGTCAACATGTACTTTCTCGATATCCTCATTAGGCCGACTTTTGAGATAGCAAAATTCCCCGGGCTGAAGCATTGTCACTGGTTCAATAACCTGCAATTACCTAGGTAGGTGATTGGTAATTTTTGGTTTGATAAACGAGAAGCTAAATAAATGGCAGCCAGGAACTATTAATTAATAAAGATTTAACGTTGCATGGGAAGTTATGGCGAGTCAAACTTCTTCTGTCTGGTGCGAATAGTACCATAGACAAAGTACTGTAGTAGTGGGCGCGCCAAGCATATGCACATACAACTCAATGTAATGTAATGATATATTAGTAAGTCAATGTTACCTTAGTATGTAAATATTATTATTAATCTAGGGTGTAGAATATTCTATGTCAATATTGATACAATCGAAATTACTTTACTCGATCAGTCAGATTATTAGACTAATAGTACGCCTAATGGAATTATTCTAGTGGCTTGGCACAGATGTACGAACATCACGTAATGTACATGTACTTACACCAGCTTGATAGGTACTATGATCAAATTAGGTATATAACACCAATATACTAATATGTGTATGTATGTACGGAGGAGTCTTTCAAAAGTTCTGTCCCATACCAAGGCACTAAGGACGCCATATTCTATATTTGTTAAGATATTGATGTGGAAAAAGCGGATTTTGGTATTTTTACTATTTATTTGTGGGCGCCAAGAATTGTGGCGTTTTTAGTGCGGGTCAGAACTTTTGAGAGGCACCTCCGTACATAGCCGGGAAATTATTATACGTATAGAATACTATTATTGATACCATACATACTAGTAGTAACTACCTAACCTAACATACCTTGATAGTATAGTACTCTACAAAGTGGCACTCAGTAACATTGCGTGTATACCTTATGTATCGGTTACGGAACGGGATCTAGTCACGCATCTATCATATATTGCTTTTCCCTTTGGTAGCGTATACGCCATATCCTTCTGTAAACTGCTTGGTTAGTGGACGTGTGATTTCATGATTGCTTTGGTGTTGTCCATTGTTTTACAGTTATACTCCTTCAATTTGTTGCCGTCAAGCTCTGGAAACAAGACTTGATTTCATAGTTGGTTTTGGGCTATCGTAGAAAGAAAGAAGACTTGGTTTATTTAATCATTAAGGCTGAAGCTACCGCCATCTCTATAAAGGTCATGAAATACTCCACCATTCTCCAAATTTGCTCCCCCCCTTCCTACATTTCTATCTAGGGACTTACGCACGAGTTCTTCCCACCATCCCTGAACCCTGTATTGTCGTCACCATCACGCCTGCAATCAGGCCATAGCCAAGCAACCGACGACTTGTACGACATGCTCATGTAATCACGTAACCGCAGCACCACAGCGCATCTGCCCTTTGATACACCATACATCTCCTTTGCCGTCAACCCGTGAACCTCCGAAATGGCTATCAGTCCCACGGCGGTCATGTGAGCTCTTAGGCTGATTTGAAGGGAGCATGTCGTCAGCTGTCCAGGTTACAGTGTCCTGTGGAAACAACTCTGGGCCCGTTTTGGGGACTGGAGGCGAACAACGACCCCCCGGTAAAATCTAATGCAGTCCAAAAGCCAATCCAATCTCTCCAGTGTCATTCGGGGCTGAATTCCCAGCCTGCCACCTAATGGCTGCTGTAGGCAATAGACAGCAAGCGGTGACGTTTTTTTTTTTTATAGCTCTCAGAGTGATACCTTTATGCAAGTCAAGATTCAATGCATATCTTGCCGAAAAGGAAAGGGTTTGGTAAATTTGGGCAGCTGTCGCATCCCTCGGGTTTTGTTGTGGGTAGGGGTTTCTCTTTTCTGTGTTTTGAGGGTGACACAAAGGAGATAACCTGTCACAGAGACAGCAATACATTTCCCGGTCAAATGACCTGCGTTGTACCACCTTTCGGAGAAGTCCGCGAGCGATTATTACCCATTATCTGAATATGTTGAGAGTATTATGCATTTCAATAGAGATGATCGCAGCAAAAGGACATAGTATGGTAGAAGTGTTATTTGAAGATAACAAAGCGCCCTACGAGAGCTCGTGTATCTTGAAAGCAGAAGGCCCGCGCTGCTCTCAAGGCTGTGTTAGGCTTTGTTGGTGAGCGATGGATTGATGGTTACCATAGGGCGGCATCCGGGAATCCACATTGCGGTACGAGTTGCTTCCAGGGCTCTAACAGGGTTTCAAACTCCGTGACCATTTGCAACAAGGCGATATGAGGGGCTGTAGATGAATGGGTATGTCCAACGTCATTATTGGCCACAGAATTGTGTGTATGGTTGTACCGCATGGGGGATGAGAGAGATGTATCCTGACAATCTTCATGCTGTCGAGTGTGATGGCTACTATTATTCTTCCCTTCGGGTATGTGCAGATGTTGATTGCGGTGACGTGGGTGTACAACTTGCTTTAAAGTAGCTAGCGTCTGTTTGCAATTACCCAGTATCCTTTGGATCATGTATTTACCCATAGCTGGACCTTCATGATGAAAGACATCATAGTAGCCGCTGCAGGCACCATTGATGTTGACTAGAGTGGTAGCGTTCTGGTGGATTTCGCAGGACAGAAGTCGTTCGAATACTGGAAATAAAAGCTCCAGTGTCGCCATGGAGAGGAGCAGATTTGCGTGTTCCTTCCGACATCGCGGACATTGTAGCAACCTTCGACAGCAAGAGAGTGAAGAGGAGATGTTCTCTAAGTTGAGGTCGAAACGCCACTTGTTCGTATCGCGGGCTGCGAGGCGGCACAGTTGACATAGGCTATATGTTTGAGAGTCAATGCAATCGCAAGCCGACCGGGGGAGAGGTCTTCTTGATCCAGGGTTCGTAGAACTCGTAATATCCTCAGCGGATGGATAGTAGAGGTAATTTGAAGGAAGGGCCTGTAGCAAATCTGCTGGTCCAAGGGGTGGGTCAGTACTGACGCTCATGGCATCCGGGAATGCGACAGATTCTACAGCATTGTGGATAGTCGAGTGACCGGTGGAAAAGGCATTGGAAGGTAGAGGCGGAGTGATGATTCTTTGGGCAGTCGGTTGGCCTGGTGAAATCAATTCGACATCCTGCCAAGACGACTCTCGCGGACAACTTGACTGAATAGGGCCGATCCAATCTCTTTCGACAAATTCATCGGAGAACAGACTCTGGAGTTCTCGGGACGCGCCAGCATCTGGGTTGGAGTACTCCAAGGCTCGCGGAGTTGGAGCAGAAGGCTTCGAAGACTGCCAAATCCCAGATGTCCTATTAAGCTCTTGCCCATTACCGGAGCGAGACTCGCGAGACTCGCGAGACTCACGAGACTCACGGGACTCACGCTGGAGTTTCTCAAGATATTCCAGTCGCCTCAACGTTGTCTTGTTTTTGCTACCTTTCGGCTTGCCGGCTCTGTTTGCAGGACTGTAATTACATGACAGGTCTTGCCTTAGGCAACGGGAACAAATCGACCCGCCGGAACACTTGACCTTGGATTGCCGACAGGAGTCACAAGCGGATCGGAGTTTAGGGCTATTGTTACTCGTGCTTGCTGGTTGTGTAGTCTTTGCTGCAGCCATTGGATCGTTTTGTAGGACCCCCCCGTTCATCAGCGTTGACTGGGTAGTCCGTATCGGCGATTGAGTGCTCGGGCCGTGAGACTGAGAATTAAATGTCTGAAATAAGAATTGGTACGCCGCCACTGGGTAGGCATAGAATTTCAAGTTGCTAGCTGGGAATATAGGAAGCTTCATGTATTAGATTGTCGAGAATCTTAGACGGGCAGGGAGGAAAGGCTACGGTTTGACGCTCGCATATATATATATACTTAAGCCATAATTTTCTCATCTTCGGTCATAGAAGCTGGAAAGAGCCAGCGCTGCATGTCAGGTCAGCCACTTGTGACACCACAGAGCTCCAACATACAATTGACGCTGGCGGCTGCACACTCATTGGCGGTGGATTCGTCAATCCAAGTCACCCTCCCCAAGAGCTCCACAGACCGAAGCGGTAAAGAAGAATAATGCTTCCAAAGTGGAAATTGCCAAAGCTGACCTGCTTGGCAGAATTTCAAAGCCCAATCCTAGGAGATAATCAACCTCATTACTGTACCCCGAGCAAGGACTGCAGGGGCTATTCGTCTTATTCCCACAGTTCAGCTAAGGTGACGCTGACCAGAGTTTACGGACACACCGAAAAGAGACAGTTCTGGAACTCGATTATTGCCGTGGGATCGAGCCGGAAATCTGGCTGTTTAGGAAAAGGGAGCATGAAGCAAAATGACATAATCAGGAAATAGAATGGATGGTTCCTAGCTCTTGATTCGCTACCATCTTTGGCATGGAAGCCTCGGTCTGTCTTCTACATATAATGCGGGTAAAATCTCACCCTGATAGACGTCTTTTAAAGTCACTTAGAAAATTGTATTTGAGGCAGATTTATCTTGCTGCATTTCAAGACAGCACAATGAGCCCTGATAAATGCCTTGCCTTTGGTTTTATAATGTGTCCGGGACCGGAGTCAATTCTGCCAGCATCTCTCTGCCAGTCCGCTATGTCTATAATCAAAAGCCCCCAGCAACCCAGTCAAATGTGCTATTGCTGCACAGACGACTAGCACATGAAAAATTTGATGGGAATTTCCAATCATATCGAACCTACCCGGGCTTAGCCGCTCTGGAACTCGAGTCGCATAGACGACTGCGCCTAATATATATAGAGCCCCTTGGAGCAAGAGCCAGCCCAAGCCGATCTGACATGCCATCTGCTTCACTCCATACAGAAGTAATCCGTGCACGACAGGGAATACCGCAGACAATCCCATGGAAACAAACAGAGCGGCACGGAAGAGTCGCCAATCTGGGGTCCTGAAGCGTGGGATGACACAGACGCAGGTACAGCCGACACCAATGGTACAGATCATGCTCCAATAGAGACGCTGTAGTGTAGGTGCACAGAAGAAGCCATAGTAGACACTGGGAGCGAAGCTTCCCGCGATGAGACTAACAATACCAATATAGTCCAGCGTGTTCCCTATCCTGGCTACCAGAGGCGAATGATTCGAGATGGTGTGGAAAGTTGCGGACATCCCAAGGCACATGGCCGCTCCTGCAAAGAAGCATCCGAAAACGATAATATCGGAATGTGAGGCGGTCTCATAGCGTGGAGCCAGTGCCCGGTAAAGCAGGATCCCTGCAGGGATAGCCAGTAGAGAAGGCAGGAGGTGCGTATAGATATTGACCGTTTCATTGTGGAGATACGTCAAGGAGTGTAAGGAGACTAAAAATGAAAAAGAAGCTGGCCGATAGCCGGTGTGAATATGTTTGTTATCACGCTGCCAATGGGGGAGGTCATTCCAGTGCAAGAGAGTTTGAATTGTCTTGAGGGGCTGCTCCATCGGTTGGGAAATGCTACTGGTTCGATTCTCGGTGGTATGACAGTCATTATTGTTTGTCGATTTCTGGTCAATACTATTGCCAGGACGGCGCTGATGGGGAGACATTGTGTACTAATAATATACTATCTTGCTGCAGGTGCAGTCCGCATCAATATAACTACATATCGATAAATGGGTAAAATGGTAAAAGGGGAGAAGAAAACAAAAGAAAGGAGCAGGCAGAAAAAGAGAATGAATGTTGATGTTGGGATGCCGAATTAGGATATCATAGACTCGGAGTTGTGGTCGGACCACGTGCTGCAAGGGGAGGTTGCAAACGAAGCAAACAGACAGAATTTCCATTGCTGGTGGGATCGAATTGCTAAGTTGGATAACGAGGCTAGCAGCTCAGCCTAGCACACCGGCCAGACATAGCCCAAAAACGGTCATCATCATGCCTTTAGCTTATGCGTACCCCTATTAACAACAATCCAAAGACGGAAAATGATTATGATTATTGGCCTGGCCTGTATCATGAACTCCGGACTTCGGAGTAATGGACGGCCCGGTGTCACTTGGAAACTCACTTGCCGATGGTAGCCATCGATTACTACCGTCAATGTCTGACTCGCTGTCGCTGGAGCAAGCTGGGTTCCCTTCCAAGGGTGACAAGCAGTATGTCTGAAGATATTCTGAAGCCGGAATACTTACTGACTTACTAACTGTGCTGACTTGACCGTAGACTGCTTAACCCCGGTGTGCAGGAGCAATATTACAGCAAGATCGTGGATCGTTACATGGCATTCTGCACGCATCATTCTCGAGACCTCGATTCTGCCTTTGCCTCGCTTTTTGCCAGTCCATCAAATGATGCAGGCCGGAACCCACCCGTGGATACCCTTCCTAGAGACCCACAAAGGTCTTCTACGCTCATCGTATCCTCTATAAAGCCGCCGAGCTTACCGCAACTGAATCAAGATTTATCACCGCCGAAACAGAAAGACAAGCATCACCAGACTCAACCCCCTACTATAGAACTCTCCACACTTCTCCTATCACTCCGCAAGCTTCGCGAAGCGATCTTAATCACTCAGTCTAAGACCCCTGTTCCCTTTGCTCAGCGGGTTCATATCTTCTCGATCCGACTTTCAATTCTAGCGCGACATCCACCTTCTTATTTTCCCTCGCTTGAGCGTCTCCTCAATACATTAAGCTCTCCGTCTCACCCACTGGGAGTACCTGAGCTGAACGAGTTCACGACTTATTTAATTCTGGATTACGCTTGCCGCCAAAACAACTTGGCTGCTGCTTACGAGTTGCGACAACAGGCAAAGACCCAGCACTCTTTTGTTTCCGAAACTGTGGATCGCATTTTGTTTGCATTGACGCATGATATCTGGATTACATTCTGGAAAGCCCGTAAAGATGCCGATGGCTATGTACGGGGTCTCATGAATTGGGCAGCCGATAGGGTTCGAAGGGCCGCTCTCAAGGCAGTTGGCAGCGCATATTTCACTACGGATACCGATTGGATCGTGCATGCCTGCACTGGGGAAGAGAATTGGACGTGGGAGAAGCTAGTCGAGGTAGAGAAACTGGGTTGGAAAAAGGAGGGTGATAAGATTATCATTAGGAAGCCAAAGTCAAAGGCTCAGAAAGAAGAGCTACTCGAAAGGGTAGAAACGGTGCTTAGACCTATCCAAGAAGATGGATGACGTCTAATTAGATCCATGGGATCAACTTGTCCCCAAACGAAATTTAATAGCGCCATGCTTTATCTTCAATTGAAGTGAGCCAGAGCGTTCGAAGCAAAGACTAAACTCTATCCTGCGGGTTATGGGAACTGGCCAGTCTTCAAAGCTTGAAGTCTGCATTTAGGTAGTCTACATTAGTCTCTCCAGTGCGGGGTTGTTTCGAGATCTCTTCCGTGAGGCCAAGCTTCAGGTTCCGGGACTTATCAGAACAAAGTTCGTAGATTGTTGAAAGGTTAAATACCAAGCTTTGAAACGAATGGTTCGATGATATGAGAGATTCGAGAAGTGCCCGGGACTAAGTAATGAATTAGCTGCTTCCACCACTCAGCGCTTCCGTCAAGGAATAAATATTATCATACCTCATTCAATTGACCCGTGTACAAAAGACATACTGCTAGGTTCTGTGCGATCATCGCTTCGTTTGATCCACCTAGATGCCTTTCTAGAAGATCCCTCCACAGACTTACGGCGTCATCATAGCGACCCTCAGCCATATTCAACAATGGGATGAGGACCTCCCCTTCCGAGTGAGTACATTCATTTAGAATCGTCTTTGCTGCACCCACATCGCCGATCCGTAAGTAGAGAAGTGCTTTTCTTGTTCTATTAAAAACGCTTTCCGGTTCAGTTTCTTGTAAACTGTATAACAACCGTCTAGCAGCGCTCAGGTCTCCCATCTCAGCTAGCGCGTTCACGCTACGTATTCCGAGGTCTGCCAATCTTGCCTTCCAGGTCGCCTCTTCAGCTTCGTCAATATTTGGCCGCATTATTTCACGTCGCGCTTCCAGGCCAATTTCATATAAACCCGCGATGCTCCTGCGGACATCGCCAAATCCAATACTCTGTAATCTAACAGCGAGAACGCGGAGAGGCCACGGCACAATATGGCGAGTTTGCTCTTCTTGGACGCGATCATATTCATCACTGATATTTTCACCATCTATTTTAACGTAATAGAAGGTAGAGCTTAGATCCTCTAGGGCTTTGGATTCCTGGGCCGCAAGAACAGTATTTCCAGTTAGCTCCAGACATGCTAAACGCGTGTATAGAAGTGTGAAAATGGTATTGTTATCTGTTGGCGAAACTACGGGCGATGTTAAAAGTGTTGCACATAGCTGCGCAGCTAGGAGAAAATGGCCCTCTTTTAGTAATGAGGTGAGTATGCTAAGAGACGACGATAAAGGTTCGTCTGGAGAAGGGTTATAGAAGACGGAGCGGAATACGGGTGGGATGTCGAGTTGTGAGAGAGGATGGTACAATCCTGGGCGAAGGAGGTATGATAGGTCCTTCTCTAATTGTGGCAGGTCGGGGGTTGCTAGGATGCTGTTCAGTTGCAAATGGACGGTTTCTTGTTGCTCACGTGTCCCAGGCGATGCCCCTGGGGAATCGAAAGTGCTATCAGACGACTGGGTCTGAGATCCCGGCAAAGAATCAGGATTTCCCGAACGACTTGCTATGTTCATTAGGGACGTTCCAACGCAGAGTTAGGCACGTTTGGGATTGAAGGGACTCAGCTTACTCATCAGAAGAATCCCAAGGGTCTTTGGTTAACGAACGTGGGTGGGAAGCTGGAAACAGTTCAATTGTTAGTATTTAGAAAGCTCTAGGAAGGAGAGGCTGGCTCCATGAAGCATCTGAATACATATACTTGTAACTACTTGTCTGATGGTGAATCCGGTTATCAAGATCATAACACTAACATTTTAGGGAAACACTCCGATGATGACTAGAGTTCTGGGTTTCCATGACTGCAGTGAGGAAAGTGTGAGTTGGCCTTCTACCCGTTGATTTACGCGAGGAACAGCTCGATGATATACTGCCAACACGCTATATCTTTTTAGTATTAGTTCAGAAGTTAGGCCATTATCTCCCGTTTGGATATGCTAGCCGTTAAAGGTATAGCGGGCCCAACGTGACAGAAACGGGTCTCCTGTTCGGTTGGGCAGAGAGTTCCGTTTGGCCGGCGGCAACCGCGTGTACCCGTACACCGCTTTCCATAATGGAACTTCGAGGATTTCAATCGGTATTTAAAAGGTCCGTTTGTACTAAGAGTCGTATTCCATTGGTAACAGCTCTGGGCCGCTGGCCTCAATGCATCATCCACCAACGATAAATTATAAACAATGGTCGGTCTCCAGCTATATACACAAATTAATATTCCAATTGGCCACCACCAGTATTTCATGATTCATCACTCGCTTGTTCATTTCTCATTACTATGACAGACCAATTTACTACTGGCGGCATCGAGTCTGATAGCAATCTTGCCTGCGAGGATCTTGACGATTTAATAGAGCATCATGCCTTACTGGTGCACGCAGACTGCTCTCTGGATCACTGGGTCACTTCAATCCCTTGGCTTATACCTAACACGTAAAAGAGGGCCGGCTTGACTAACTGGAAGCCAATTTCATTTTTAAAAAAAAGGACCTTGGGAAATTAAGAGGTAGGGAGTGTGTCACGTGATCAAAGGCACGTGATCACCTCCAACATGGGGTGGCCGAACATTTTGGGAGGCTTACATACGAACATGTCTAACTTCCAGAAGGTATAACAATGCAACCATTCCCCCTCTAAAAAATCTAAAGCCTAGGAAATGTAGTATATCCTCTAAATTAAAGGTGCTAGGTCCTAGAATTAAATATCATGTGGTTGTGATCAAGTTATAAGAGTTGGTGGTTGATGTGTTTTTACTCGGATTTGGGGGTCGGCTTTAGTCCGCCGGAACTATACCAGTAAACCCTGTCCGTAGAATTGAATGGCTCTTCTTGATTCGTTATAGAGTATATATGCTAGTTATATAGGTTTGAATCCGATGTGGTGTTCCGTTCGTTATAGGCAGGGTTTACTGTACTACCTATAGTTTTCCTATGATAGAACAATCCCTTCTCATACATCGAACATGAACATGGGTGAACGTCAGTTAGACAAACTGCGGTCTGGAATATTACATCACTATGTATGGCTTCTGCAAATCGCTACCAGTCCATGTATTGATTGAGTGCTGATATCAAGGCGCCGCTTTCTACATCGACACCTGTAGTCAGAGAGACTCGTCGCGTTTGAATACTATGCTTCTAATGGCCAAAAAAAGCCACATAGCCTACTCTTCTTTGGTGGTCTAGGAGACGGTTTCTGCACTGTTCCTTTCGTGGAAGATCTTGCAGTGGCTCTCGAATCGACCGCTTGGTCCCTTTTCTCTGCGCTCCTTCCGTCCTCTTATTCAGGATGGGGACTAGGTAGATTAGGCCAGGACGCTGAGGAAATCGCAAAATGTGTGCAGTATGTGCAGCGGTACAAGATGTCCCAGCAACCCGAACAGTCTACACCCAGGAAAATCGTTATCATGGGCCATTCAACCGGGAGTCAAGATGTTCTACACTATCTATACTCCCCAAACCCGCTTCCCCGCCATCCAGTATTCGATAGAAACCTGCAGCATATCATACGACCTGAAGTTCATGGCGCGATTCTTCAAGCCCCAGTGTCTGATAGAGAGTCCTTACTAGCATATTTAAAGTCGGAGACTACCCGAGATCCTGATGGTGACTACTTTGGACTTTATTCCCAAGTAGTGAGGATGGCAAGAGAGATGACATATGCAAATAATAACACATTGGACGTTCTACTGCCGTTCACCAAGACTACACCATTAGGACTTTCACCTGAAACCGCGCTATGTTGTCGGAGGTTTCTAAGTTTAGCCAGTCCTGACAGCCCGGAAAATCCCGGCGAAGATGACCTATTCAGCTCCGATTTAACCGACAAGCGTCTGCAGGAAACGTTTGGGGCTGTAGCATCACGCGGTCTTCTGAGGTCAAAGTTATTGGTATTGTATTCGGCCAAAGACCAACACGTTCCAGAACATGTTGACAAGAATAAACTTATGGAAAGATGGCAGAGTGCGACAAATATGACCGGAAGGGAAATCTGGGACGCTGATTACAGTGGCGTTATTCCTGGAGCGAGTCATACCCTCAGTGGCGAGGATGAAGATCAACCCAGGAGCGACTTGGTTACCAGAGTGTTAGGCTATCTCAACAATATCAAATCTTGAGCCTCTAATAACTAACGATTATGATATAATAGCATTGGCCACTTAACCCAATCCTCCTCTGCTATTGTTCACCGTCCATGTTGGGCCATTTCATGGCCGCAATTAGAGACTATATATTACATACGCGTAAGAAAGATCTCAGAAGATCATAGAGCGCCCGTAAAGTGATTGAAAGAAATTGGTGACCAGTTGAAAGCTGAATTGCTAATCCTTTTTCCAAATATGGATGGAGGCGTTGTCTGTCGGATACGTGTTATGGGTTGCTGGCACGACTCGCGTCAGACCTTCAACCATAGCAACAACACCCCCTTCAAATATTCGACGATCTCATCACCCCCGAGCTTACTTTCTCCGTACAATCGGTCTACGAAGGTGATCGGGCACTCCTCAACCTTGTATCCCATTGCTTTAGCGCGAATCATGATTTCCATTTGGAAGGAATAGCCTTTGCTCTGTATGCTGGTGATGACCTTCTCCAGTGTGCTCTTCTTGTAGAGTCGAAAGCTTCCCGTCAAGTCGGTAACACCTGGCATCAACACAATGTCCGCTATCAAATTCGCAGTTCGCGATGTGAATTTTCGGAATAAATCCCAACCGTACACACCACCGCGCAGATTCCCGCGTTTCGCATATCTGGTACCGGTTACGATGTCGGCATTAGTCGCCTTTTGGATCCGAATCATCTCCGGGATAAACTTGGGGTGATGGCTGAAATCGGCATCCATAATAATCACGAAGTTGCCAGACGCGTATTTTAAGCCGTGAACATAAGCAGTTCCGAGACCAAGCTTGCTCCCTCGGGGTTTCAAAACAATCCTCGATGGACCCCAGAGCCTTTGAAGTTGTTTAGCAACTTCAAGCGTCCCATCAGGCGATCCATCATCCACGACGATAATTTCCCACTCCAAGTTGCTAGTTTCAAGCCAATTGTTAGTCGTGTTCAGTCGCTGAAATAAGAGCTTTCATGGCATTGAAGATTTACTTCTCTCTGAAGGTCTTTTCAATCAGCCAACAAATAATTGGGAGATTCCTCCGCTCGTTGTAGGTAGGAAGAATCACCGAGTACTTATCGCTTATGACACCCATCCCGAGTTGCGATAGATCAATAAGGCCAAGATAGGCAACACTTGACTCTTTAAGTGATGCTAAGATAATTGCTACGAAATTGCCAGTTTGACTCTCTGGCGGTGTCGAGAATTGCGGGAATTTCGGCCACACCGCCTATCAAGGCAGAACAAGTACCATACGCTATGATACAGATCGGGTAGCATCTCCACGACCGTCCCTTGGTATGATATCATACGACTTCCGGTATCTTTATCGTATGCTATTTACTAGCCGTCACCTTTTCCCGCGTTGAAACGCTGGCTGGATTGTTTTTTGCTGAGCCCCTATTCTATCTGTAAAATGTCCTTGACCTATGTTGCCATGAGAAATGGGGACATGGAGAGAGGTTCCCATCAGTTGCTTTATTAATGACGATCGCGATTATGACTTTTTCATGTCTGACTGACGATATCACTATTCTTCTACTGTAATAAGACTCTGACATCCTATTGTCCCCGCTAATATCCCTATAATTCTGACAACAAATCCACGCTGCAAAGTAGTGCCAGTTGGACGCTAAATCTTATCAGTTCCACCAATACCATGATCTTTTGCGCCCAGCCGTAAGAGGCACATATTGAGGAGTGCTACTCTGTACAGGCTCAAGCTGTGATAGCACGAAGCGTTATGGATAGTATATGTCGCTGACTGTAGTTAGCATAGGAAAGTCGGAAGCAAGTTTCCAAAAGAATTTGCTCTACTATAGGATGCGCTTCCATATTTCTACCGACCCGTTCCTACTTCTTACGGCACCATGTATATTTTCTCGCCGGTCTAACTCCTTTTCTTTCTTTCTCTTTCTACACTAGGATTCCTATTAGTGACCTAAGAATTCATTCGGTCAAGCTTCCTCGTAGCTATGACAGAACGAAAGGCGTATGTGAAGATAGCACCTATTGATATGCAAGATTAGTATATAATATACTAGAGTAGTAAGTCAAATAAAGTTGCTCCAGCGAAGCTCGGCTCACCCGCTTCTCTCGATAGTAAATGACGAGGCAAGCGGCCAGCGTGCATAAGCGCCGCGCACTGAAATTTTTCCTTAGGTGATCGTTTTTTGCTGATCGAGTTTGCTGATAGGTATATAACATAATTCAGCCAAGCCGAGTCGAAAGTTAAGTTTTGGCTATCCTACATCCAATAATAATTTGGTATAAAGATCCGAAAGAGGGCACCCGGCACCTGTGTCGATGGCGGGACCCAAAGCCGATGTAAGTAACAGTCGGCCATCCCCGGTCTTCGACCATTCACTATAGATTGATACACCTCGGCCTGCCAAAAGGTTAAATGCCCTGTAGAATTCGTCTTGGTATTGGGCCTTCAAGGGTCTATATTTTGCCGCGGTTGAAAATTTTTTGCCCTGGCGGCATGCCTCAGGTTTATTGTTGAGAACTTACTGAGAACCTCCATGCACAATTTATCCGACTTGTTAAAATTTATAAGGGCCTTGTCTCCTTACCGATGGCATATTCGACCCACCTAAGACTAGGTTAGAATATCAAAAAAAGGGCTACATATGAGAGAGACTTACTTCTCATGTGGTCGTGATGGGGGAACTGCAACGTCATATGTGTTAACAATTCCTTCCGCGGGTATCCTGTGAATCCAGCCGTTCTGATAACATTTCTCCATGCCCACATCTTCACTATCAAATTTAACATTTCCCTCTTCGATAATTCTGCTCAGGGTGGTCGCAGCTTCGGGTGTGCGGCGGTGTCGCCCTAATGGGAAAGACCGGAAAACAGCCTTCCTTTCGAGACATTGAAAGACTTGAGCATCGTCCTCCAAGTCATGAATAACATGTTTGGCTTTGAGATGGTGGCGATGCACCCAAACCAGAGCCAGCCGATGAGTTAACTAAAGTTAATCTAGTCGCTTTCTGGCCTGGGAATGGAAAATGGCACATACATCATAAATAAAAGAGATAATTGATGCAGTACCCCTGGATGCCTATTGTAGCCGTGAAGAGATAGCTTTGAGCCTCTTCATCAAGTATGAACTTTTCTTTGAAGATAAGTAGTAGGCCTGGATATAGCCTCACTGAAGTCATCCTTAGTAAAAAACAACCATATCTGCGGTGAATATTTTGCAAACTGGGGGCTAATGTAACGCGCTGTGGGCAACCAAAGGCGGCTAGAGTAAACAAAGGGTGATTTGTGTCCAAGACTGTTAGCGAGCTTCCGTAAGAGTAGAAAAAGACAGATTTATATCTCCTTGCCATCACCAGACCGTCGATCTTTGATGATTGTGTTCCATAAGACGACATCTGGGCCTCATCAATGATGATCACAGTCACCGAAGCGAAAAAGCCACGGGAATTGTACTGGTACCTTGTTTGGAGGAGAAAGGAGAATTTCATCCAAGAGTCCTCGCTGTCGAAATATTCCAGGTTCCCAAACTGGAAGTAGAAATACCTTTTTATTGCTCTCGAGATAATAGTCCCTTAGAAGTCGGGACAGTATGGTTTTCCCACTCGCTGGCGTTCCACGAACGTGAACAATATTTTCAGAATCCACAGTGGCCGTAAGCTTCATTACCGTGTCCTCCTGCGGGTATATGACCGGGTTATCAGTAGCGTTGGATGCTCCTAGTATCGGATGTGCAGTTAGTGTGGTTGAGATAGCTGAACATTAGCATAAAGCAGAGAATGGAGAGTACGAGGAGAACCAAGGCGAGTCGAGATGAACGCAGACAAGATGAACGTAGACAAGGAAGGGGTGGTGATAATGGTGACTGGGGAAGGGGGGCAGGATATGGGCGAAAGAAAAAGAAATTCAACGCGGAGAGAATGTGTGCTGCATGTGAGGGGAGCAGGACCGCTTGCAGTTGGAAAGCGACTGAAGAGATGAGCGATCGAAGAGAACTGGAAAAATGCATGTTATCGAGGAAGCTCGTAGTGAAAGCGCAGACAGTAGGAAGGGGGAGTAGGAGTAAAGGGAATATGCTTGCAGTGGAAAACGAAACTCGAGGCGAAGAGAATGTGTGCTGAATGTGCAGTGCCTCAAGATGACATCCACGAAGCCGATGCCGTCGATTGCGTAGACATGGGGAGAACAAAGGTGAGATTCGAGATGAACGCAGACAAGGAAGGGCGATGATGATGAGGGGAGAGGAGGAGGACTTGAGCGAAAGAAAACGAAATTCAAGTCGGAGAGAATGTGTGCTGTATGTGAGGGGGAGCAGGACTGAAGGAAGAATGCTTGCAGCTGGAAAATGACCTCAAGATGAGCGACCGAAGGGAAATGGAGAAACGCGTGCTATCGAGAAAGTTGATGCTAGTGGCGTAGACAACTGAAGGGTAGGAGCGAAGGGAATGTGCTTGCGGAGGAAAACGAAATTCGAGGTGAAGAGAATATGTGCTGCACAGTGCCGCAAGCTGAGCAATCGAAGAGAACTGGAGATGTATATGGCACATGAAAGTTGATGCACTGTTAGCGCAGACAAAGAAAAGACACGAGCAAAGGAAAGGAAAGCTGGTAAAGGCGAAATGTTGAAGTGGTCAAGAAGCGTATGAGAATGAGTAGCATTAATGACATAGAACTTCTCCGCTGCGTTCTCTGCGCCGATGATGGTCTTTACTAGTTTTGCGGGTTTGACACTTCCCCCAAAAGATAAGCTGGTATTTTGAAAGGCCTTGTCCCCTGAATCTTCCCAGAATACCTCCCCGTCAATCCTAGCATTCATGAATTTCTCTGCATCATTCATTGCCTTGAGCGGACCTGCCAACTTTTTCTGAATCCACTGAAGAAGCTTGATCTCATCCCAAGACCGGATCTCTTTGATGGAGGGAGTGTCTATAGTGACTCCTAATGACGATGGACAGATGAGACAGATGATGAGGAGCAGGTGCTTGTGATGGAATGAAAGGTGGAACGAGGTGATGGCCTGATAGTAATGTAAGGTGAGTTACTTGCCTGCTGTCTCCATGAGCTACTCTGTTCCTATAGCGGGGTCTGTGCCCATGATGACCTTTGATGACGACAGACGGTTAGTGGATGAGATATAATAGGGCCTGTTCGGCAGCCCATAACGGACCTCCGTTTTCCGTTTCTGTGACGGCCATTTTGAGTTAACGGAGGAGCG
>JAHQZX020000348.1:0-12781 GCA_019804575.2 Pseudotulostoma volvatum | reverse complement strand
CTTCGGCCTTCCTTTTGTTCTTTTTCTTGACAGCTCTAGTCGTAGAAGCCGCCATAATGAGCGTGATTAGGGGAAAAAGAAGTTTAAGTGTTAATACATGTGCTATGGGAAGGGGGTTCTTCGATGTGGTTGGTTTTGTAGTTGCAAGCCTCGCTGGGCGACCTGTCAATATAATTAATGAATAGTACCTATATTTTAGTAAAGCAGGAAACAAACCACATACGACCATTCCCGTTCGCTCAGCCATACTTAAGCCACATTAGTAGTTGGGTGGGTGACCACCAGCGAATCCTACCTGTTGTATGTTGTTGGTTCATCGTCTTTTTTTGATCTTCCAAATAGCTTCCATTAGTATGCCACAAACGAGTCTCTTGCCGATTCTAGCGATAGGCTAGGCGCTCAGAGAACTACTATCCACCCCTTTTCCAAATCCTACTGGGAAGTCATGACAATATCGACCAGTTCCTGTTGTAAGAAAACGAATACCTTTATCGTTTGTACTTTTATCTCTTCCACTATGGTTTTAGCTTTCAATATTAATGGGTAATGGGGCTATCTGTACTACCATCAATTGAGAACAATTTTGAGAGTGTTTAGCGACAGCCTGTGCGCATATTTTATACATCGTGATACACAGGGGGAGAAGTCTTGATGATACGACGACTTCCCACTTCCCATCTCCATGGCAGTTGACCAGTGCTGCCCTTCTGTTCGTCATTCACCTTCAGTTTCTACGAGTCGAGTTAATTTGCAGTTATGGGTATAATTGATAGCAAAATATTAGCACACAAGGTCCTTTCCGCTTGCCACCCACTACCGGGGCCTCGGCGAGTACATCAGTAAGGATATCAATCAGTTGGCGCCGTCGTATATTCACTCAGGAGATTGCAGGCATTCGGTCGGTCAAATCCAGTCCAGTTCATTCAATCAAAACCCGTCTGTCTTTCATTCGTTCTGTTCCCATACTGGTGTCACATCTCTCTGCTCACGGGCTCCGGGGTCTCCTCGCACTCCAGCGAGTCAGGCGTTTCAAATCAGATCGGAGTCAATTTCGAGTCAAGGTCATCTTCGCTCGACCATTCTCCAGGTCGAGGATCGTTCAGTTCTTGTCGGTTATCCTACCCTGTCATTAGTTGATACTGTGATTGCCTGGGACAGCAGTGCCGAGGCCGTTAGTCAGTATGTCTGTCGCCTAGTAGAATAAGATAGATGAGATAAGTTGTTGACCTTTGGATTATGTACAGACCCCCTGTAGCTAGTATCATCAATTTAATACTTATGCTTCAGGATTGGGTCGTTACATAATCTACCGTTCTGGCTTTGTCCAAGATTCGCCAGATGACACCCAGAAAAAAGGGAGAACTTGGATCGATCGAGAAAGATACGAGTTACTAGCGGCAGATTTGGGAGGCCTAGGAACTTTATTTGTTCTTCCCGATGAAGTTCCGGAGCCCGTGTATGTTTCCCGCAGACCATATGTTTCTCATCATCAACACGTTCTCAGGTGGGCGAGAGACCTTCCAAAAACTGCTGGTCATGAAAGACGTCTCGGCATGATAGACAACATGAAACAACGGGGAATAGCGAGGGTTGCTGAAGGCCTCAATGATGATGCGAAACTCGAAATCGAAAACCTATGGCACCCGATCAGGCATTCAGTCGATGCGGAAGTTGAACAAGAGCTTTCCCGAATGTGCATCCCTGGTGATGGCGATAGATTCTTAAGAGCAACAGGTACATGCTTTCCCCCCCCCTTCCTAGGGATTAATTCCGAATAGAAATAGCAGGAAATCGCTAGGGAAATGCTGCATCGAATCACGGCCAATATGATCAGACAACCCCACTGAGTTCCCTCCCAAATAGTGAAGGCCGCACAGAATTCCCAATTGACTCTCATCAGCTTGCTCCGATGGTCTCGAAAAGAAATTCGGTGATCCAGGTGTTTGTTTTTTCCTAAACCACGGTTTTCCACGACGTCACTTGAGGCGGCCTATGGTGGCTAGGCTAGTTTGGGAAGCTCCACGAAAACACGATGAATTCCTACAATATCAATATTGTACTTGCCTAGCGCAGTCCGCTGTTGGACCACCTCCCCTGCAATCTGAGTTGCTTGAGAGAGTGATACACAAAGCCAGAGAATATTGATAATTAATCAAGCTCTTCATGATCCTGGAATGGCCAGAACTGGTCAACCGATACGAAGTCATCTTCATCCTCCGCTTCAGCTAACCACTCTTTTTTTGAGCTGGTGGTTTATTTCCACGACTTCTTCATATGATTCATGGCTAACCCAGCCATCCTCTCCTAAATCATCTAAGAGTGACCACCAATATCCCAGTAAAATCGTCGTTTTGAACCATTTCTCTTCAACACGATAGAAGTCTTCCGTTTCGATTGTGTCAAAATGGATCGGGCATTTCATTTGCCCACGGTTTTTGTCAACCAGCTGGTCCCAGCGTTCTTCAAGCCGAAGAAGTGCTCCCTTTAATGTAATTATGTTGCCGTTCCACTGCCGGCCAGCTCTGTCTACTACATGCTGCCGGAGTGTTAAAAGAGGGTAACAAAGTGCATCAAGATGAGCTTTGTTATCCCCGCCACTGAAAACCATGTACAGATAAAACAGCGTTCTCCGACGATGAAGCTCATCGGCATGAGACTTCTCCTTCGGATCCAAAGATGCATAGTCCTCTGGAAGGGAGGGGTTTTCAAGGCTTTTTGGAGGCTCGGAATCGGGATTTTCGAATAGTGGTGGATTACCAGCTGTGAGAAGTAATGGAAGGATAGAGGAATGTTGCCAGTCAATGATGCATAAGACTTCACAAGAGTCCGATATGAAAACGTTAAATGGGTTAAGACCCGTGGACGGTTAGCATGCAGGAGTCAGAGAATATATTAGCTATTCTCTATTACCTGGGTGGCGCATGGTAGGTTTATTCATTTGGGGCTTTCACGGCTTTCAGGTAAAGATATAAGGCGATATAGAGACTTATTTATTTAACAGATCGAGGTACACTGATGAAAATATTTCTCCTTTAAGTATGTTATTATGAGGAAATTCGTTCCGTTGTGGTTTGCCGAATTTGTGAAGCCATTCCAGTTCCCGCTGGCCGACGGAAAGAACGTAGTTGTGATGGTTGTTCCCTGTATGCGGTTAGAAGCCGAAAAGCCAAGACATGATAGAAATATGGAAGACCGACAAGGCCCACGGTCTAAATCAAGAAGAGCGCGACTCGTATGGCATTTGGTAAAGGTTGGCCTGAAAATGTGGAGGTAAACTGTCCCTGTAGTAGAGGCTGCCGTAGGATCCAAAAGGAAACGGAGAAAAGTTTTTCTTCAATTTTGACGAAACGTTACAGAGGGTGTAGGTAACCAAGGACAATTAGCTAATCCGGGGTCAGGAATGAAGCGAAAGCTCAAAGAAAGCGTGTAGGGGTAGCTTCAGACGGCTGCCACTGAAAATCACTTGGGCGCTTGCATCTTATTTTCGTGCAACTCTGCTTAAAGCAAACTACCTACAACTTTGTATATCGGGCTATCATTATTATTGGATCTTTCTGTAGGAGGAGACAGGGAAGCCCCCAATTTATTATCGCCCATCCTGCAGTGCTGTAAAAGTGATAATCTGTAAATAAATCCCATTAGCCGTTATTTCCTAGCAATCGACTCTTTACCATACCGTCACTTTCTTAATTAATCCAGATACCTACTCGAAGCGCCTCCCATATCGTCAGCATTCATCAAGTCGATCAGAATCTATTAAAACCCATTATCGGCCATCTCAGATCGTCGGGATCTATGTATACGTCTACAATCCAGACGCGACGACACGATGCCAAAACAATAAATATATTAGTGTCATCTTCCTCGTATGATACGAAAAACGACCCACCCTTATCAGTGGGATTGTATCCAGTGCCGAAGTACCTTACATGTATGATAGTTGACAGAATAAACACATCGCAAGCACGGAATTTGATGGCAAACACCAGAGGATATGGCCCTTGACCCTCATCTAGCCTCAATTTTGATAATAGGAGAAATAGCAAGCGTAGGGAGAGTGTTTACATGAAACTAGAGCTGCACATCATGGAATATTGAATATTCACAGCAATGCGCGGACCAAAGACTATCTGATCTGATCTGTCTTCGTCGTCTCCCGCTGTTGTGGTTGGTTAGAGATTTGGCAAGATCAGGGCTGGCTTGGCTTGTGCTAGTAGTGGTTAGTGCAGGGAGCTACGAAGCTAGACGAGTCACGAGTTGGCTGCAAGGCTAAGTGATGACTAAATATAACATCAAATATTTTATTAAAAATGCTAACACCTTCCTTGCCAATACAATAATAATCGCTGGCAAGTCTCTTTGGTTGACGATCCCATGCTCTACTTGCAATGCCCTCTCTTTCCTCCTGCACGGTTTCGAGCTCCATAGTCGCTCCGAGTTCGACACCCAAGAAACCGAGAAAGAGAGCTGCTGACGCACTAGTCCAGAATGAATCTCCTATATTGAGAAGATCCAAGCGAGCTAAACCGGGAGCAGCGCAGACCTTGGCTTCTTTGGGAACAGTCAGGAACAACGAAACAGAAGCAGCGCCTGAACATCACCGGAGATCACAACATAATCCTTCTCCTGAGACGACCAAGCGACCAATCAGAAGTTCGGGAAACTCCGGGAAGAAAGTGGTCGATGGGACAAACGATCGGGTAGAAGCTGCTGGAGATTCGCCCCCTTTCCAAGGTGTAAAAGGGGTACCCCAGAGGATAATTGAGGGGGACATAAGCTTGGACGAACCTGTTGCCAAAGGGGAGGAAGGCGAAGATGAGGATAAAGATAAGGAAGAGGGTATAAATTTAAAGGGTTCTAGAAAGAGGAGAACGAAAAAGGAGCAGGAAGCCGAGGCCATGCCACTCGCTATCCGAACTCAAGGACTACGGATGTTTGTTGGAGCGCATGTCAGCGCTGCTAAAGGTGTGTGCGCTTCCTAGCAGGTTCTATCTCTATCAAGTGCGAATGGTAGGTTTATATGTAATAGTTAAACTGAAATATGATATGTGCGATAGGAGTCTACAACGCAGTAACCAACAGTGTGCATATTGGGTAGTCCCCAGGGGTCTGCCTGGCTAACAAGCCTTCGTATATGTGTAAGCTAACATCTGATTAGCGGAAATGCTTTCGCGTTATTCCTGAAGTCTCAAAGGAAATGGGAGAACCCTCCTTTGCAGCGAGTTCACCGGGACCAGTTTCGCAAACTTTGTATAGACCATGATTACGATGCTAGGAAGTAAGCCTAGATAACTGATATTCTTGAGCTGCGCTTGGTAACCATTTCTCAGATATGTTTTACCCCATGGCTCATACCTCGTGAATCTAGCGCAGGAAGAGGAAGAAAAGGCTAAGCAGGCCTATAATTCCTTCATTGATGACCTTCGGCGCTGTGAGCAGCTCGGAATCACTTTGTATAATTTCCAGTACGTACGCTAGAGCTCTGGCTGTGAAGTGCTGTTAATACACATCTGACTCAAAACATCAAAAGTCCGGGGACCGCGAACCAAACTTCTCTACCTTCAGCTATCTCGCGCCTCGCCCACACTCTAGTGAAAGCGCTGTCCGCGACCTCCACGGTCACGTTAGTCCTAGAAACGATGTGCGGTCATGGCACTACGATCGGCGGCTCCTTGTCCGAATTTCATTTGTTATTCTCCCTCATCCCATCCGAACTTCACTCCCGTCTCGGTATCTGTATCGATACCTGTCATAGCTTCGCCGCAGGGTATGACCTCGCTTCTCCCGCTGGCTTCAAGTCGTTTATGAACGAGTTTGAGGAGCTTGTAGGCCTTAAGTGCTTACGAGCATTACACCTCAACGACTCTAAAGCACCACGTGGCAGCAAGCGGGACTTACACGCCAACATCGGAACAGGGTTTCTCGGGCTTCGGGCATTCCATAACGTCATGAACGAGGCGCGGTTCGAAGGACTACCTATGATCCTCGAGACACCAATCGAACGGCCTGACCCAACCTGGAAACCGTCTACTGCCATCAATGGATGTGAGGAAGGGATAGGAGGCCCTGAAATGAAACAAGATTCGAGGGGGAAGAGCCCGAAGAAACCACGATCTCTCAAAACTAATTCACATGCAAGGAAGGACAAGCCGCTGATGGTCGAAGACAAATCTATTTGGGCGCGAGAGATAAAGCTTCTCGAATCCCTGATAGGAATGGACCCCGAGAGTGTTGAATTCCGGGAACTAGAAGCGCGATTGTCAGAAGAAGGCCGTTCTGAGAGGGAAAAGTATCAGGAGCAACACGAGAGGAAGCTCGAAGCTGAAGCTAAGAAAAGCGGGGTGAAGAAAGAAAAAGGAGATCCAGGGAAGAAGAGAGAGCAGAGAAACCTTCTCGAAATGGTGAAGTTGGGTGGAGGGAAAGAAAACGGGAGTGAAAAGAATAGGAGACGAACGCGGAAAAGCAGCAGCTCTTCTGGGAGTGATTAGAACAGCAATGGCAATACCAACCAGGCTTCTTAATGAGCCAAGACGATTTTAGCTAGGCCGGGCGCTCACTTGGTGTTGCGCTCTCGTCTTGTCCTGTCTTAGCCCGAGACAGATTCTACAGCAAATAGTCTAATAACATGGGGTGAATATATGCTATATATGTCATGATATCTTCCTGTTTTCTAGTCAATAAGTTCTTCTCTACTACAACTATGTAGCACTGCTATTGTCACATGCTCAACGAGAGCCCTAGTATTCTAAGCTGTCTGTTAACTATCTAAAGTCCTAGCATAGGGAAATCGAGGCTGATCAATTGGACTCAGGATTCGTCAATCTCCACCCTCTTCTTCCGCTCAAGATGCCACGTAAGTGAAAGTCTCGATGTTATATGATGCGATAATGGTAGGCCTATTGTAATATTCTAGCCGCTGTCATGGCATGGCGGCTCCTATCAACGAGCTTCATTTCCGACACATAACCTCCCAATTCACGATCACGTCGGAGTTGCACTAAGGGGGAATTGTTCTAAGATCTCCATACGATGCAAACCCATTACCCAGTGGCCTTGTAGCATTGCTACGAGTTTAACGCTAGGTCATTTGCCCGTAGTAGGATGGTTTTACGAACTAACTGTGTAGTTGTCTCGCCATCTATCATGGATGAAAATAGATTATAACTTCACTTCGCTTGTTCTACTAGCCTATTGGTTCATTGCTTGGATTGCTATCCCAGGGGACATCTCATCAGAGTTAAGATGACCTAGCTCCCACTTCTGTCTGGTATGAGGGCCGCGAATACAGAGGTGAGAAATGTGGCTAAACTGGTTGGCGAAAGGAAGCGCGCCAAGTTTTCGGCTATTTGAAAGTTAGGAAAAGAGGTGGAACGAGTCCAAGACAACGGACTTTACTAGCGCTGCAGTATCTGCGAAAAACCACGATACTATCCTTTCAAGCGGAGCAACCTCAGGCCTAATGAGGTATCTTCAATCTCGTGGATATGGAAAGCACAAGGAACTCTTATTTCCACATTGCTTTCTTCATAGTAGAGAATCCCTTATGTTATGGGCTGCCAGTTGTGGAATTTATCAACCATTCGATCATTCAATTCCTACCTTAAGATTCATCTGCAAACACCGCCTGACAATGGGTTATTAATAAATATGAACGTCAACGGTCAGAAGGTTGTGAAGGAGATCTTACACAAAGCCCTGGGCCGAATCACCATTTCCTTCGATAGATTGGACATCCCTCTTTTCAAAGCATGTATTACTATCGATCATCGCCTATTTTGTCGACGAAAATTGGAATAGACGGCACTTATGTGCCGTTTGTATGGCCGTCATAGCGGTGAAAACCTCTCTTGCCACATTTCTCTTGTTTTACGAGATTAGGGTACGTATTGCTTCACAGGTTGGATATCCCTAGAGCCGGATATTTACCGGTCAATTAAGCTAAAGAAAGCTAGAAGGGCTGAGCTTCAAAAACCCCGGGTGCGTTAGCTTGTTCACACGCTCAATCTCATCAGCCAGGCATTCCTGTTAGGACGGGATCTGGAACAGCTCGTAATGAAGAGCGGTGGACTCGAGTTCACGGGTAATCTGGACATCCTCAACGACTTGTAGCGTAAGTGCGGGTTTATCGGCAAACTATCGAATCAACCAAAATTACGACTCCAGGCTTATTACACCAATTGGAAACAACATAACAAGCCTAGGTAGCAATGACGACACCAAATACAAGGTCTGGGAGGATAAGCTCTCGGCTGAGGAGTGGAATAGCGTGACCAAAGTCATCTTCAACTGCTAGGTCCATTGAAGAAGCTGACCGGGCAAGTTGAACGGCATTAGAGAGGCCTGCAAGATTATATTTGCCCAAAAATTCAAAACGCCAGACCGAGAGAAGTACTAGGGACAGCAACATATACCAATTAGGGCTCCAAATCTGAGCCGAGCCGGCGTTGGATAAAGCGGGTTGTTCGAAGCTTTGGTGATTTCCGCTACTTATTACATGGCGCGTATTACTTGGTTCGAATTTATCGTGATGGAGGAGGTACCCGATAGACTTAGTAGGTGAAATCTTCTTCCTAACTCTATCCTAGGTGAAATACTTCTCACCTTAAATACTTACATACATAACTTTCATAGCAGCATAAATCAAGCATAACTGAGGCAATAGCTATTGGTGATGATGACATATACTATTTTATCTATGCCTGGACTCCGATAGAATTCAAATAGTTTTGGGGTAACGATTATGAGGAGCGAAAGTCACTGTAAGGCCCGAAAGAGGTCGTACAGCCCAGGGATCACTGGCAAAAGTATCGGAACCGCTACCATCACAGGATCCAAATGCAACATCCCTAAAAATGCAACGATTTCTAAAGCCTCGGTAAACTTGTTAGACTTGGAGTACATGAATGCTCCATACAGCTCTAAAGCCAGTCGTGAGGGTGATACATTTGTAGAATACGCTTCATATCCACCTCAATATGGCTTCGGACTAGTTCAATGGCAATCCATCGAGCGGAAGCGCCCCTGATTTGGTTCAATTCGCCCGCAATCATGCTGCCACTGCCGTTTCCACACCTGAAGGCGAACGATTATTTAGCAGTGCTGAGTTTACCCGGAATCCATTAAGGGTAAAAATGAAGTCGGACTCGTTGCCTAGTGGACCAGACAAAACAGCGAATCGTTTCAGAAACTTTGAAGTCGGATGGGGAGGATGTACGAGCCGAGATAGATAATGAATCTTAATAATATTTGTTTGCTACCTATATTACAACATATACACCTTTACCTAGCATGCATACTACTGCTATGAGTGCAAGGGCGACCTCGCAAGGGCGACCCCGCAAGGTGAATGAATGCTGGAAACCAGGATCCTTATTGGCGTCCTTCCTATGGCATATGAGGGAGACCTAGGTTTTCCTGCGCAGGACGCGGGGTCTATCCTAACTCGGAAGCGCGTCGCCTGTGTAGGCCCGAAAGGGGAACCAAATCGGGAGTAAAATAGATTGGTGGTGATAACAATAATTGTTCGAGCATGGTGATTGGGGGGTTGCTGTCGAAATCACACGGGTCAAAGGCTTCAGCTTAGTGGGTTTCTTGGCTCTAATCACTCAAGATTGCTTCAGGAACTGAGAACCCGGTAATGGTTAGCACCCTCAAGCTTTAATCCATCGAGTTTCCCTGGAGCCTTCGCGCCCCGAGTCAGGAATTCCCCGGGCGTATAGAGATGCCATTGCCAACGGAACGGGTCGACAGATACTAGGAAAGGCGATTCTTGACATTGGCTTGATGATATGATAACAAAGAATTGTTATCACTCACGTCATGGTAAAATCAACCGAATTAGATCAATACCTAGAAGGTAACAATCGGCGCTTGACAATACCAATGATTGCTTTTAATGTAAAAAGACGATGTCTTGGTGATGATAGGGCATTGTTGTACGGCATATCTCATTAGCATGAGATGATCTAGGATTCCAGGCAATGACGAGAGTTGAATCGAAACATGTTGACTTTTTGAAGTTACTATCCCCAAAATTCAGAATGTCTTCCTTAGCACCGGGAGACACGATCAAGCTCTAGGCGCTACTTTCCAAACATTATTGTACAGTTAGATCATGACCCGGAGGCTACGCTAAACAGATGAAAGCACTAGGCGTTGAGGAAGGGTATGGCTAGAGCAAGTTGGGATGAGAATATCTTAACTCCGTATTTGAATGATATATCTGAAATTATCCCAATCGATTGAAATCTTGACGTACTTCCTCTACTCGTGGTTTGCGTCATACTATTACAAATTCTGTTCCTGTTAATTAGGGTACAAAGCTATCTGGTTAACTTACATACATACCGCAGAAAGGGTGGATGAAATACTAAGCTTATTTTTATTTGATATATATGAGCCATCCTGCCTCTGTAGGAAGGGTAAAGAAGTGAAAGTGCTCAGCTTAAGTAGAAGACCCCTACCATTAAGGTTAAATGCTATCATTGACTATGTATCGGATGACGCCAGGATGGGCTGAGCTGAGTTGATGGAACACGGCGGTTATACATAAAAGATTCAAGATCGGGAGTGGAGGACACTTTTTTCGAGGAGACATATGCATGAGTTAGTCCTTTAATTCGAGATCAAAAGTTAGCGCTTCCTAGCGCCACCGTCGTTCCTCTTTGTATTCCAAAATAGGAAATTCCCCCCTCCCGTATCTGTTGAAAGCCACAAAATTCCTCCATTGCGAACTCATAGCCCAACAATAGGAAGACAATGGTTCTGAGCGACATTTAAGAGATCGTGCCCTCCTTTACCGCAGGTAGAACAAGAGAGAGAGAAAAACTTGGATCGTTTGATGGTTCATTTGTCCCGTAATAGATGAATTATTGCTTCACCTTGTAGGAGAAGAGTAGAGGATACGGGTGAAATTTCCATCCGCCTCATAACTTGTTACGTACTAACTTTTAGCTCAGTTTGTGGGTCTCCATGCCACCTTCCCTAATTTGGTTCTGCCAAGAAGACGAATGAAATCTGAATTGAATGACAAATGCAGTCCATATATACCGGGAAAAATCACCATTTCCAAAGTTTGATTTCTCCACTCATGATGTGATATCAAGTATCGGACTGCTTTAAATTAAAGTAAATTAATCAAATAGCAAAGTTAAAGCGCTTAGAATCTGAGAATTTATCACGCAAGGTAGGGAAATTCACCCATAAAAAAGGGACTTTTCAGAAATTAAGACAACTCGTGCGTTTCCCAAATAGGAAATAGACACACTTATCTAATCCAGGTTTGAAGTCACATGATCAGGAAATGGTGACTTCAAGCCCGCGAAACGATGTATATAGCGCTTTATGTAGAATCTAAAAGGGTGTTCGCGTTCGGATCTTGTAAGTTGTTCAGTAAGTCGGAAATTTACAAGAACAAGGGATCTGTTCACGGACTAATCTTGGCCTGTTCGGCAACCATTATCTCACTATTTAGTTCCGTTATTTAAATAATAGCCACGAAATAACGGGTAGCCGAACACCCTTTATTTGGGGCCACGATTTGGGCCGTTATTCCACCATTATTTAGCTAACGCTGTTAGCCCCATACAAGTTTCAACTGAAGGTTTTACCTTCACTTGGTACCCATTATTTCTCCCCCAGACCAACACGATAACTTTGGCCTTGCGACGCAACCATCACCTTTCTATAATTATAAATAATAATTAATAGCCAATGGACTCGCAACATCAATTCTTTCTATTGGATGATCAAGAAGATGATCAAGTGGAAGATATCATTCTTGAAGAATATCTGTCAGGAGTTCTCCAGAAACGGATACGCACTGGTATGCCAGGGCATAACTACGTTCATGGTATGCGGCATGTAATGTGTTAAAAAAAAGTCACGTGGGTGGCTTTAGAAATAATGGCTTTATTTCATGCTAAAATAATGACCAAATAACGGAACGAAATAATGCACCGTTATTTGTTGCCGAACAGGCCCTATATTATAATTATTAATTTACAACACCTTCCAACGTTTGTAAAATTTTGCCGCGCTTAGCCCGCTACACACCCAAAAATAACAAAATCTTTAATTTCCCTGAAAATCAGAGAGCCCTCACCCTGTGCAAATGCTCGTAAACCACATTAATGAAAGTGAAGTGTCACGGCAAAACATAACAAACGGCAATTGCCCCTTTGGTATTTTTGTGTAAAGGGGCCAATATTTGATTTCGGACCTATAGGTAGGTATCTACAACACCACTGTCACGTTATATGTCATGTGACGCACTCTCGACTTAACTTATATTCCGTAGACTGTGACTTTCCTTTGTTCTTCAACGATTTCTTCTGTACCTTAACCTATAATAGGTTTAACCCTTTACATCAGAAATCGATCCCCATTACCACAGTTATTAGTATGTACTGAGCAGAGTAGAGCAGAGCAGGGTAGAGACAATATGGCAATATGGCTGCTGCATTACCCAGCCTAGCCATTGGATCGGTCCAACTAGGTATGATAGCACTTAGCCACTCAGCGGTGATATAGTGTGTATTAATAATTAATTACCTATTACATACTGTTACATTGCTACGGCAGTCACTCCGCCTCTTGTTCAATTCCAAAAAAGTCAGGGAGCCCGAACAGCTCATTTGGTTTTCCTTGGTTTTCGAGGTGGTCCGTGCGCTTGGTTTTAGCCGCGGAACCAAAACCACAACCACTAGGGCCTGTTCGGCACCTCCGTTTCCATTTTCCGTTATGAGCTCCGTTATGGATTACTAATCAAGGCCGTTTCGGC
>JAHQZX020000347.1:0-12784 GCA_019804575.2 Pseudotulostoma volvatum | reverse complement strand
GTCTTGGCAACATGTCCAGACTGATTTTGGTGAGGACATGTGCCAAGACTGCGCCCGCGAAAATTTCGCTTTCGCGGACCTTGGACATGCAGGATTGTATGTATGCACTAGAGCTTGCATAAAACACCCCACTTCAAGTAGCCATTCTTCGATAACGCTGAAAAGCACGATAGTATTATTTTAGACCATAGCTTGAGGCTCAGATTTGAGGCATCTACTAGTCTCCTCTATCTAGAGTCTTCAGACCAAGGTAACCGGATACTTAGGTGTAGTACATGTGGCGTCACGCCAAATCCGTCCGGGTATGGCAGGGACACTTGAAAGTATAGCAAAAGTGCATGCACATTCACCTTCAACGCAACACACCACACCACCAATTTTATTAGAGGCCATAGAGTTGCTTTCAAAATAAGGCTATCGAAAAATCCTTATATCAAGCAACCATACGTGGGAACTACAGGCGTTCGCACGCCCAAAAAAGGGCAGTTGGGCAATGGCATGATCCTTACCGGAACTAAACCATTTTAGGAAAGCGTTTAAGCGGTATCTATTCTACTACTTGTCCCATGCAGCGCAGATGTTAATAATAATGCGGATCTATGCGGCGCTAAGTGCCTGAGGAATTAAGCGTCTACGAAATAGTTATATACCCCTAATCGGTATGCGCAAGCGGGAAGGGCAGTAAGGAATTCTTGTAACTTATTACTAGATTCCTTGGTTCACTTGACTGATACTATTTTCATACGGTCGTACTTACTATAGTAGAGTATCTTTGATCTCCTAATTGTCAAAAGCCTAGCTAATATATGTGGGGCTGGTAATTTTCGCGTAAGGAGCTGATCCAGCGAATCCTGACCTTACATTATTGAATGGGAGAAGAATTCAAACTCAATTAGCACAGTGGCTTCTCAACGCATGTTATCTATCGGAGGGGTAGGCTAGCTTCCGTTGGAATACCTAAAATTACAGACGGGCTGTACACACATACCGGTTAGAGGCATGCATGCTATCTTGGAAAATGCACTTTTGTCCAACCGCCATTAACTTAACTGTCGACTCAACATGCACACATATCGTCCTAACCCTAGTTACTTGGAAGTGATGAATTGGCTGCATAGAAAGTGTTGTACAGATAATGCAGGCAGCTGCAGGAAACACTCGAGAACAGAGCGAATTAATCAATTAAGATAAAGATTCTTAACCGGGTTGATTTGGCTTCGGAAATCAGTAATACACAGTCAGTATACCACATAATACGTGGGATTTGGCGGCTCTGCCGGCCTGCACAATTGCTCAGGGTAGACCTGACGAAGAATTCCCCTTGAATCTCCCTGTCGGCCCCTACGAGCGATCACTTTTCCAACTCATCAACATGATTTATACATGTACCGCTGCAATCATAGTAAAGGTATAATTCTCTCATTTTAGACGGGATGACGAAGAGATTCGATCATGTGAACATAAATGTATTTATAAAGCTAAGGACTCGAGAGTCTGGTGACTATATTACCCTGAAGATTCACGATAGAATGGAAATGAAAATCCGGTGGATTATTCTACAGCTAGCTTCACATCAGATCCGATATAGAGAGAAGTATATTTTAGATGAAGAAAAATGCGAAAATAACTGCATTATACTTACTAATATAGCAATCTTAATTGATTTTAAAGAAATGAATTGAGGTCGCTCTTGGCCGGGAAAGGGCGACGTATTTGGCTCTTGGATGAGAATGCGAGAAAAATCAAGTTTGTAAAGGAAATAGTAGGAGTATATATGATCTATAGAACATTCCATCCTCATAAACCCCATCTATTAAATGAATATCCATACCACCGTCGATTCAGGTGTAAGAATCACATAATCTATTCAATTCACTATGGAAAAGGCGGTATAGCGAAAGAGGTGCCTAAACGTACTAGTTGAGAGAAAATAGCTGAAGATGTCGATATGAACTTGAAGCCACCGCCATGAATCATGCAATTAACGAAAACCTCTTTTTTCCGATCCCGAGATGGCAGTGGTATCTTTTCAAACCATCTCTATCCAAGACGCCTAATATATTCTTCAGAGGTGTTTAGACTATTTAGATATATAACGTTGCTTATGCATGATCTGAAATACTACACATCATGTGATGAATGTGTTGTTAAAAATGATGACCTAGGGGATTCATATACCCTCTATTTTTTATATATGTGGAAAGAAGAAAAGAAGGCAGTTGATGAACTTTGCGCAAAAACCGAAACCGACCGTGAGTTGTCTTTGGTTGCAAAATGTTTTTTTAGCCGTATCTGCAGTCCTAACAGTGGCCTAGGCTGGAGAAGCATTGAGAGCGGCGAAGAAACCACGAATTGTATCAAACTGAATACATAATTTCGGTTAAGTTCATCAACCTAGAAACATCTAAGCTAAAAAGGAGCAATAGGCCTGACGGAAGATTGTACTAGCAGGCCAGCTGAGATATCACTTTCTAGCTTAAGCAATTGAAGAAAATTCATTCAATTTCCAATCCCCTTCCGAAGATCAGCTTCCACTCCTCTTTGCTTGACCTTGCCCTCATCATGCACATCTCTCCACTTGTTTTCGCTTTCCCTATCGCCGGTAATGGCAGACCCAACACTGCCAAGGGCACCTTGTGTGCGGTTCGTGATGCCCCCTCCTAGATCTTCCAGCTGGCCCCTGGTTTCCCGCGATTGTCCCTCAACGTTTTGCCGGACGCCCTGTTGGCGCAAGTCCCCGTATCCGAAAAGATTGCCCACGGATTCTTTGGCTGCACCAATGGTCTGATCCCAGGAACCGGCGGACCGGTCCTCATTGTCTTTGGCAATAGCTCCTGTGTTAGGATCCGCTGTGTATGGACCGAGCTTAGCGGTGGTGTGAGATGCAATATGTTCCGTTTCTGCTTGTTGTCTGGTGGCTTCGCCTTGATCCTATGAATCGCGTTAGCTAGAAAGCCGCTCAATGAATCTCATCATAGGGTACCATCTCAGTGAAGTGAGGAGACGGATGGATGAAATACCTTATACTGGGAACTGCCAGTGACCGAGCCAATGGCGCTCTGTGTAGTCCCAATGGCCCCATCCACGTAGGATTTAAGGGTGGACGCCGAAGTATTGTTGTCAGTAGACATTGTGATTAATATGATGCCTTGAATATTCCCGAGTTATTAATCGTGACTAAAAATCAAGGACCTGCGATGCAAGCGGACTTTTTGGAATGTCTCGATACTGCCCGTGATTGAGAGGTAATTCCACCGGGGCCGTGAACAAGTATCCCCATTTTATAGTCCCCTTTGATTCATCAGTATCTGCAGGATAGTCATCCATTTCAGCTAGTATTCCTTTTATCAATGACATCACAAATGGGAGTGATGTGACGAAACCATGTGCCATATCCTTTGCTATGGTAGTACAGAGTACGGAGCCGTTGACGATAACTTGATTCTCATCAATGTCCAACAAGTTCCTGTAGCTAACTGACGACTTGGAAGCCTGGAATGTAGATCTATGACGCCGTTATTATTCAGCTGAGATCCATCTTTTACATGAAGTTCCAAGTTTCATGAACGAATTAGGAGCAATGTGGACTTACTCAAATGATGATACTACCTACCTAACAACAAATTGTCTATAAGACTATAATCATCGAGAGAGCTTTACTGAATTAGCTCCAAGGGGATTTCTTTCTTATTTTTCATCACGCTTTCCTATAGGCTATATATATATATATATAGCTCTTACATTCTGTAAGTCCCTAATAATAATATAGCGGATGATAGGCAGTACTAGTACATGTAGTGTCAGTAGCAAGGTTCAATCAAACTATCGATTTCGAACCGAATAGCTCCCTTTAGCATGGGTTAATCAAAATAATCTATTGAGTCATAGACGAACCGAAGACGGGTTGCATAAGTTACTCTATACATATACATGAATCTTAATCGTCTTTAACCTTCGCGCTTTCAAGAAAGAGTGGAGGCCACTACAGTTGACCTTTAGTATATATGGAACCGATATCGGCAGGAATTGAAAGGACGCACAGGCCATTGAACTTCCTTTCGCCGCTGTCGCAAATGAAACTCTTGTCCCAATATAGTTATCGTCCTACTTCGTACCGTTGATAATCCCTCCGGGTCAAAGCTCCCCACAAAGTGAAGAAATTTGACTCCAGAGATGGCAACATACGTTAGGTCAGACACGAAGTCTATGGATAATGATGGCATACGCTAGGATCATAAGAAACCACTGCTCCACTCTCTTTGTGGTCAGTCTAAATATAGGAACTAACTTTTCCCCTTCCCTTTCGCATAGTGCTGGCTCACGCTGGCTCACCGTACTTATCAAAAATGAACCAGAAGGCAAAGGGGACTACGGAACAATGTTCACGAGGATTCTCTACATTAGGTGCCCACATAACATCGTGGACCGTGCCAATGGCGCCATTAACCAACCCGCACTCCGTCCAACCGCTAGCGGTCAGCATAACTGTAGAGCCTACCTACGGCAACAGCAAATTCGACCCGGAAGTTGCCAGCATCTTCGATATCCTTCGTTAATTCGTTCATGATAGTACCGGTTTGGTGGTATTTGTTGTATTCCTTCATCTCTTACATTGCCACACTGATCGTGTAGAGTTCTACGTGTTCCTTTATCTCTCCTAACATTGTTATGTAGAGGACAAGAGAGTGACTGCATAGTCCATACCAACAATCATCCTTTTGACCCTTCTCAAATTCCATCCTCTTTGGGCAGCAGCAGTATATTGGAGAACCGTTTCTAGTCTCAATGGGTCACCTGTGACTGAGTACAAAAACCTTTGCTTGAGGGAAGAATTCTCTGGGGAATCCTTGGCGTTTGTCTCTTCCCAGATCACTATATATATTGGGAAAGTCCTTCTCTTCTATCAAACCAGAACCGATCCTTTAGAATGTTCCTGAAACATGATATTTGATAGTGATTCCTAGTTTTCATCTTTACGTTGGGTAGCTACTCTAATGCGAATTCTTGGATAGAGAGAGGAGGAAACCATTTTGCTACCTATTTTGTTAGTGCGTTATCGCAGTGCACAAAGACAACTAGCGGGCCTATAAGCGAGCTCTAAAGGTATGTGGATAAACGGAAGCATTAATGCTATCATATCACATCATAGCTCTCGACAAAGTGATCACGCCTCCTAAACCTCAAATATTATTAATTTTCGACATCTCTGGAGGGAAGATTGTAGATAGAGAGCCTGCTTTACGCAAGCAATAATTCTATCTATCAAATGATTCAATTATATACTCTATACATGTTAGTCCTTTCGTATTCCGTATCGGATTGAGAACCAACATATGTCGTCTTTAAATTCAAGTTCTTGAATGCTAGCCTCACCGAAGGTAAGTCACAACCTCTCACAATCTTTTTTCTTCTCAATTATCGATCATTTAAGCTTATAAATCAGACAGAATGGTGTCCCAGTGGTATCCCAGTAGTTACTAATAATGGGATTTCGGATACGGTATGCAATGACTAGGAGGAATAGAATTATGATTGGGCTAGTGTGTGTTTGACGTATTTACTGGACCTACGAAGCATGAACTCCGAGCCGTCACAACGAAAGAAAACTTGGTGAGGGTATCCCCAGTACTATTGATATGCCGTATCACGACGAGCGCCAAAATGAAAGAGCAATGGATGGCTGCGATGCATAGGAATCTTTTATTCACCAATGGCATATCCCGCCTTCGCTGTCATCATGTATGGTCCATGTCCCAGCTCGGCCGACCACTTCCATGTGGCCATCGCAATGTTCATCAATTTTCCCCAACGCTGCACGGCGGCGGTCTGATGATTCCGTTCTGAGAAGCCGCCTTACCCAAGCATCGACGGCCGGCTCTGCTGTCTCGTCACGCGCTTGTTTTAGAAAAGTAATCAAGGCCGTTCCGCCAGTTCCGCGTAGCTTTTTCCCCGGTTTCGATCCACTGCTATCCGAATGTATCACGGTTGCAAGATTAATGGCTGGCCGCCTAATGTGAGGACTTGACGCAGCCTGCTGTCGCAAGTTTTTTGACGGGATAACGATGTAGCGGGACACTATCTGAATATGTTTGTCACGTAAGACTCGCAACATTGCCAAGCAGGCATTAAAGGCGATAGTGAGCGTGGTGTCAGAGAGGTGATTTTCGACATATTCACGGATATTAGCAACGCCGTTAACATGTTCCAAGAATCGACGGTGTGGTCCTGGCATGTAGTGCCGCATTTCCTGGATGAAATTATTGCGAGGCTTTAGTGCAATGCCATTCTCTTGGCTGGAGTGTGAGTTGTCGCTATGAGTTACACCAGTAGGGCGATGCTCGATACCTAAAACAATGTCGAAGAATTGTATGAGCGAGCTCTGAGCATTACTTCCACCACCGTATTGCCTGTAATTTTGCTTTCCGCTTCCATCATCATATAGTAAGCCGTAGGGAAGGCCAGCATCTGCCATGTTTTTACTCCCTGCAAGGAAAGGTCGAATCCGATGATAGAAAATGTAGGGGTCACAATTCTCTTCTACCTTTTGGAGAAGTATCTCGATCTCATCCAATATCCCGGCGAAAATTTGCAAGCATTCGGTCACAACTCTGGTATTCCCAACACGAGCTGCAGAAATTGCCCTCAACATCAAAGGAAGTGCGGGAGCTCCGCGAGCCTCTATTACAACAGAGACCAAATAGAACCATTGTTCATCTAAAGATCCGGTAAATGAATTTATGCAACAGACATTATCAAGATCATCAGCCGGTTCGTTCGAAGAAATCGGTTTAAAGTTCCATAGGCAAACGCCAGCATAAGTTGCAACCGGTGGCAACTCTAGGTAATCACAAACTTCAAAGAGAGGAATGGTAACGCAAGGAGGTATTCTCTGGGATATTGTTATTACTCTGGCGATTGGATTCGGTGCAGGTGATCCCACACACCTCTGAAGGTTTTTCGCCACCCCATACGTATGCGTGGAGGATAAAGATTAGTACGACATATGCCCGTCTCCATTCGGATTCCGCCCGCAGATACTTAGTTGAAAGGATAGGGAGCCTGTCAATGGTCTGACGGAGCCTTCTGCTAAGCAGAAGCGCCTGTAAATTAGAAACTATCGTCTCCCACCTAGCATAATATGGGTCGGGTAAGACGTCGAGAGGCATATCTGGGGGTAAGAAGCCATGTTCGGCGGATATACCGTAATCTTCAAGGACAGGAATGGGTGGAAGCATAGCAACTATCTAACCAAAGAAATAGAAACAAGAACAGAAATGGAAAATAAATATTTTTTATTTCTTTTGATGAAAAAAGAATTGTAAAGTTCTGTCACGAGATGACGGAAGCAACGGGTCGCTCCTGGTTCTTATCACGTGCGGTTTTACCTGATCTAGAACGGGAGAATCAGAAGAAAGAAGCCGAAGAATGCGCCATATGGATGTGAAAAAGATCGAGTGTGATTCGGGCTGGAGTCATATATTAGTACCCCGCTGTTAAGCCTAGAGGATCGTGGGATGCGTGCGCAAAGGTCATTGAAAAGCCAAGGGTCCCATTAACAATAATCTCTATTTAAAGTATACAGGGTTGAATAATATCGAATAAGGAAGCTTTTCATATTTTAACATGAAGCAAGGAGATAGACGCGGCTATGCAAATAGTATCTTGTAACAGGGTTTACTGGTCAACCTTGAGAGAAACGAAAAAAAGAGCGTTTAAAGTACTAATTGGTGGTTAATTAGTAATGACTAGAGACCACAAGAAAGGGATCCTGAAGATATATCGCTGATCCGAAAACCGGGAGAGAAATGCAGGAGTGTTCAAGGCGGGGACGTCTAAGTCGTTTAGGGGTTCTCATTCAGCTGTCATTGGCTGCAGCTGTCGTTAGTGATTATATTAATATATGTGAATGAATGTATTATACACCTCCAGAAAATCCTGTCGTTGAAGCTCGGATTATTTGTAATAAGACTAAAGTCATCCGTACACACAAGTATTATTAGTCATACAGTTCCTTTTTTTTTACGCGGAATTTAGTTTAGTACAATGATGACAGAGTAGAATCATATCATCGCACTACTACCATAGTACTCATGTCCATACAACGGTGGGCCTATCATGTTCCCTTGCGTTATCTATTATCACATAAAATCCCGGTTCGAGTGAAACTGGTGAACTGCTCGCGTGGTGCTTTTCACCCGGTTAAGTAATCACCCCATTGGCCAATCAGAAACTTAAATCGCTCAGAAAGTTGTCAAGCTTTCGATCCCAGCATCAGTTTCTCATATCCTGCTTATTAACTGATCAAAGTCGCTGGAAATTTGCCGATTCGAGTCCCCGACCCCGCCCACTAAATGTACCGAGCATTTTACGATTTTATGGGTATGAGTGGAGAAAATCTAGTGCCCATAGAGAAATATTTACTCATTGTAGGTAAGAGTGTAGTTCGTTGTAATACTAGACCGGCTTTTCCGGTTGTTGGGAATGCTCGCCCACACTATGATAGTTCAAGTTGCTAACCCACGCGGATCCCGGAGAATGAGCCGGATGATGCAACCCTGAGATTCTGAGCTGGTTCTCAAGTCGCGCCATTTTCTGTTGATTACACTACTATGATATAGAACTACGTCACAGCGGAATGGCATCTTGCCTAATGGGCTTCCGACCAGTCTGGAATCTCGGACATTGAACATATATATACATCGAGTTTCTCATTCCGCAGCAGTTCTTTAAATCAAGGCATGTCTTCTCAACCGCTACTTAGTACTATATCCTACCGGGACACATCAGGACATGAATGGGTCTGTCACCGTTAGGTGGTCTACTATTATTAAGATTACGTACTAGTACGTAATAACTATGATTTCTGGTTGAAGATCGCAAAACCGCGCACACGAACCCACCCTCTTAGATGAGTTAGAATTAATGAATTAGCGCGATAAGTCTCACATACTTCTGCTTCACCTTCCGTTAGCAGGCTCACCAAAAGCCGCGAGAAAAGAGATCCGAAGTCCTAACTGAGCTTAATGCTGACTATCGGTGGACAATTATGGATCTTCTCTATCATATATTACTAGCATATGCAAGCTTATTTTGAAGGATTTTAGGTGGTTTTAGGTAGTTCTAGAAGTTTGCGGGTGCACTAGGCCAGGAATAAGTTTCTCTTGCCAAGCTTATTAGTACATACTAATAGTATGAGTAGTGAATAACGATTTTTGGACACTATCACCCATATTCATATTGGTGTACAAGTGGTTTAAATTCGACGACGAGAAGCATGACGAGAAGCATGACTTGTGATTGACCTGCAGAGGACTTCGAGAATCAACATTATTCCGGTTATTTTCCCTAGAGCTTTATAGCTTAGCCCAGATCTGGGTTCCCGTGACCACGAGGCTTGTCCTTGTCATACGTATTGTTGTATGTAGTATATGTAGTATTCAAGGTTTGTAAGCAGGCGATTGCATAGGAAGATACTACTATGATAGTGTACACGAGACATTGTAGTGTCAATTGGACTGAGGTTTACCGTTCTAATATCTAGCAGCCGAAAAATGCCACTTATATAATTGTACCAGTCCGACTGAGAGCATATTCTCTACTGATGGGTTCTCGCGAAGCCAGGAGAGCTTACCCTAGTATTAAATTTGTCTTTTTCGAGCAAATTTCATCGATTTGATTGCTTCACCCTGGGACACTGCAACATAACTTGTAAGCCCAGGAGCAAAGTCAGTCTCATTGCCAGGCCTTTTCAACGGTCAGGCCCCGACTCTTATGGGTGATAGCGTATGCCACGCACACCTATACAAATCCATGCCGGAAGTCTCAGGCAAACCGGCGACTAAGGACTGACTGATCATTGGTTAATTATTAGTGCCATGGGTCGGCAGGGACCAACTCAAAGACTTAAGCCATATACGGTTTAGCGTCTGGCGCCCCGCTAAGTCGATAACCATATTTCCATACATATAATAATAAGTACAAAAGTACAATCATAGTAACTTATTAACCACATGTACAAAGTACTTTACGTCATAGCTTCCACCTATATACGTAAACGAGTTGAATTATTTAGACATCTCTCTACAGCTCAGTTCTCGGAAGAAATCCATGTGATGGGGAAGCCGGAAAGAGGATACAAAAGAAAACCTAGAACTTTTGGTCTAAGCCGGATATAGATTGTAGATAGAAAGTATAGTTGGGGATTCTGTAAGAAAATAATGGTTCATAGTATGACTAAGGTTGGTCGCTAGTCATATAGACTGGAGTATGTTTATCCGAAGCACATCAACTAGAACCAATCTGGAAGGGTGGCCCCATTGGGCATGACGGATTCCAATATCTATCGGTCAGTCAATTCCTCGATGAAATTCACCTAGTAGGCATAAATAAAGAAGTCATGTAGGAGGAAAGAATTCTTGGCCTAAGCTAGAGATAAGGAATATATTGATTGTTGAGAAATAGGGATTACCGGAGGAGCGGAATAACTACCATCCAGTGCAGAGTTTTCATCCCGCTGCATCCTGTATTTCTACTTTCTCTATGTGAGCACGTTAGCCAGTATCATCGAATACCAACTTGTTCCCCTCTAATTCGTCTCATGACCGTGTACTCGTAACAGATAGTACAGACATTCTGAAGCGAATATATTACTGCGGAAACGGAGTGATCTAGTTTAAAGACTTTAGTAAATGAGCGCTAATCCGGCGGAGATAGATCTCGGAGGTAAGGCGAACACTGATCGTCGTAGAGATCATCAAAGGAGTCCATGCAAATCCAAATGTCTTTGACCTATATCATCCTTGATAAAAGTCAGCCACTGAGGCAGAAGGCCGGCGGGAGAGACCCATGCTTTATCAATCATCAAAGAGGGGGGTTGAGGTAAAAAGAAACCCTTCAAAAGGCAGCTGAAGTCCTCTTCCGCGATTGCGGGTATCAAAAAAGGTTTAATGAGGAGAGCCATAAAGTCGGATAAGTTACGTGTCAAGTGTCAGGAGTCCAACTGTCTAAGTTGAAGACTCCACCTAGGCTATAGCCAATGCATACGAAAATGTAGCCAACGCATGCTTCGGAACGCAGCAAGGTGGAATTCTGTTTTTCTATGATCGAACGCGCTTTTATTCTAAAAGATCCACTTGTATTGTCATTAAACGAGCGCGAGAAAAGCCAGTCAATGCTTCACCTTGCCTGAAGAAGAAGAGCTCTCAGCAAGTGACTAGAATGTTTGAGACGCACGCGGGAAATATTAAGGCTATTTTATAACCTAACACTTGACTTACAAGGCCGGGCTTCAAATGCTCGGTATGGATCAATATGAACAGCACTGCCTGCTCTCGACTTCTTACTCAATGGACTCGTGATAAAAAGAGAGGGGTATAGTACTGAACTAACGGATACCTCTCAGCAGGCAACTGAATTAAAGTCCCAGGCAAACCAGGTCAAAAAGCCAACAAAGAAAGCCAAGGACGCTGTTCAAAAGTCTTCTCACTAATGTGCTACAACTGACATGATGCATATTCCAACATCCATTAACAACTGCTTGGCCAAGCTTCGCACACACCTTGCTAGTCTAGTCTTCAGTTTATGCTGCAGCGGTTGTTTTGAATCCTGAGCACAAATTAGATTATTTCAAGACGTATTGGGAAATTGCTCTGAGAGATTAAAATGAATGTTGAGGATATATGGATAACAATGTATAAGGGCTCCTCAGCTCAGATACCTCAGACAAAACTGCTGCTGGTAGTGTTCTGGACTCTGGTTTATTCCACCCAACGCCGCAGAGAAAGCCATCTGACTTCGATAGATGGGTTTCAAGAGGGAAGTATAAAAGCCTCGGCCCAAAAACAAGGCAAGATGAATATTACCGGTACCTCAACACGGACTATTTCCAAGATCAAGGGCCGGAAGGCTAGCAGTCCAAGCGGAGTTCACATACGAGGGCGGCCAATTTATGTACATTCTGGACATGGTATGAATCTTAGTATCCATCGCTGGCTCGGATGGCATTTGACATTCTGTCAATCCTGACAATAAGTGCCGAATGCGAGTATGTTCAGCTCTACAAGATCCTTCTAAGTGATAGAAGGGCTTGGATGAAGGATGGTATAATAAATGCATCTGAATGTTTAAGGGTGTGGCTGCAATCTAGTGTGCATACTCGTGGTCTATGAATATATTAATTAAATACCATAGTATTCTATACAATAAGGTGACCAAGCTTCTCTTATTCATCTCATACTACTAGATCAACCCCAAATACCACCTAGTAATTAGTCTTTTCAGTAAAAGCGCCTTACTGATGCTTTCGTTCCATCAATGTGAACAGGTGCGTATACTTATACTCATGTATAAAAGATCTAGGAATCAAGATCTGTGTGCTACTTACTAGTATGTTTGGACGCTCGCCGAGCCGGGACGTGAGGCGAGCCGGAAAATCAAACCCCAGCCCTTCCCAGCGCTTTTATCATTCAACACGACGTATTTTTCAAATTCGCAATATTTAGGTTTATTCTCTAGGATAATTTCTGGATATACCTCCTTGATGTTTCAATTCCAACCTGTTGGTAGCTAGTATGTATCTGCGCAAGAAGCCTAGTATTCGGTGATGATCAGTGACTTCTCCTGGCCCTTCAGGCAGAAATTATGGGTCTCCAATACTGGAAAGTTGTAGAAACCCAAAGATTCGGCATTTCTCTTGATTTTAAGTATATAAAAAGAGAATTACTATTCGCACTGTGCTCCCGGACTACTCGCACTGTGTGTTGATATGTTTGCATCCCGCTTTCCC
>JAHQZX020000346.1:0-12792 GCA_019804575.2 Pseudotulostoma volvatum | reverse complement strand
CTGAAAACCAGGGCAGCGGTCTAAGCAAGTAGACCAGGCGAAGCTGCTTTACATCAGCTATAAGAACCTCGTTAAGGATTTGCCACAGGCAGTCTTGGCTGTGTATCCATGTCTCTTGGCCCCAGGGCCCGATGGCATCACAAACGAGGTGCTGAAGCTCTGCAGTGGTGAGATCTCCGGTTACCTGGCGGACATTGCCCAAGCATGCTTTAAAATCGGATACCACCCTAAGGAGTTCCGGCGAACGGTGACTGGATGACTTGGTAAATCATCTATTGGGCCTTTTGGCGTTGTGGTGTAGTGGTAAAGTCAGCATCCGCTGCCTCACAAAAAGCTGGTGGCTGACAAGCTCTCAGCCATGGTGGAGGAATACGCGCTAGCGCCCAACACGCAGATGGAGGCGCGAAGCAACCGGTCGACCCGGTCTGCCCTGTCCCTTTTGACAGGCGTAGTGCATACGGCCTGGGCCCGTAACCCGAAATTTATCGTCTTTATGCTTAACCTAGACTTGTCAGGGGCCTTCGACAAGGTCTCCCATGATCGCCTCCTATAGATTCTGCGGAAGAAGTGGCTCCCTGAGTGGGTTGTCAGCTTCGTCCACGGGTTCTTCACTGGTCGCAAGACACAGCTCGCCTTCAGCGGCTATACAAGCGATGTCATTACCACACAAACCGCCATACCGCAGGGCTCACCACTATCTCCTGTCCTGTTCCTGTTGTTCGCAAGTGAGCTCCTCAAGACTTTTGACAATGACTTGAGCGAGGTTATTGGGCTGGGGTTTGTTGACGACACAAGCCTGCTTGTGTAGGGCCCGACGGCGGCCGGGAACTGCCGTCAACAAGAGGCTGCCCACGAGAAGTGCCTCCAGTGGGCATGCCGCCATGGGGGAAAGTTTGCCCCTGACAAGTACAAGCTTATGCACTTTACATGACGGAGAAATGCAGACACCTAGGCAGCAGTCCGGATCGAGGGGTTTGACGGTGGACCGGTCGACACTCTACGGGTTCTCGGCGTATGGGTGGACCAAAAACTCAGGTGGACAAGCCATGCGCGGGAGGCCGCCCGCAAGGGGGCAGCCCAGTTTGAAGCACTGTCTCGGGTGGTGGGCTCTACCTGGGGCCCAAGCTTTAGCCGATCCCGGCTCCTATACACAGCAGTGGTCCGGCCTAGTACAATAACCTATGGATGTGAGATATGGGCTGGAGGCGAAAAGGGGAAGACACCACCTAGTTGCCTCCTGCAACCACCCTTAGTGAAGCTCCAAAGCAAGTGCCTGCGGAAAATCACTGGCGCTACAGGCGGGCCCCAGTGTGGCGGACCCCGTGGAAAGCCCAGGTGCCGCGGCTACACAAGAACCTAAATAGGCCCGAGAGTACAATGGCCACTCTTCTTAGGATGGAGGCTACTGGCCTCAATGACTTCCTGCACCGAGTTGGGGTACCAGAGGTAGAGGCGAGATGCCTATGCGGATGGGAGGGAGGTTATGTTCTGCCCTAACATCGCTGGCCGAGACCGCATGCTGCCTAATGCTAGCACCACAAACTATGACGAGGTGCTCAGCACAGGAAGAGGGCGGGCTAAAAGCAGTCACGTCATGGCTTATCTGCCAGGGGGTCCTCCCTCAATTCAGGTGCGCCAAAGAGATAACTGAGGAGGACCGGAGCGGGTGGCGACCGCTTGAGTCGCTGGAACATAGGGGGGGAACTGGGGGTTAGACGGATGATGAGGCTTCTCCCATAGCTGGCCTATGGACATAGTGGTCACCAAGGATACGCGAAGTTAGAGGAGCACAGGCGGTGGCCTTAGTGCACCGGCATATAAGGAGACCTCCTAAAAGGGATCCGAATCGGGCGTAAAATAGATTTAATAATATATATCTCTATGAATATCCTTCTATGGGTGAGCCACATCAAGCAACGCGATATATCCAGTTCGAGTTTTCGCTAGAAACTGGCCAGATGCATTAGTTAAACGCAGGATGAATCCTCTATATTGTTTAATACATGTATTCTAATTACAGACGTCTCGGCAGATTCAGTAAGGCAGAATTGTATTGAATTCTCCCACACTTTGCCCTCGATGAGACCGTATGGAGCAGTGTGGTTATCGGTATCGGTACCTATGAGTACTGATAGTACGATTTACAGGTAATTAATATCAGCCTACTATCGGTACGATAGTACCTTACCTAGCTAAACGGTATGATTTAGATAGGGCACCATACCGGGAGCTAGTACGGTATTAGAAAAATAATTTGCATTACAACGTCGTATCGATAGAATGTAATATATTATTATCCCGATTAGCCCATGTCGCTCGAGGATTCCCTAGGTCCATTCATCTCACCTCTTACGTGTATCTCGTATGCGTGACCAATAATCGCTATTTGCTTACAACCTTCAGAGGATCGTTGGCGACAGGAGTTATCAATAAGGAAGACATCCAAGGAAAGTAGATGCGCGAATGTTTCTGTGGGCTGAATGGGAAGTTGGCCTTCTAGGTGGCTGTCGCTGGCCGGCCTGTACTTATTTATGTGCGGTGCGCCGTGGAGCGGTACTAGTACCGATTAATCAAGTGGCTGCTTATATAAGCTCGCTTGACGGTACCGATAACTGTTGCAGCGCTCTTGGCGGTACTATATTAGGATGTAAGAAGTACCTATCTAACACGACGACAACTGTATTCCGATCTGCGGAGAAAAAGCCTCCCGTAAATGGATAAGAACAGGGTTCACTTGGGAACGGTACAACCCAGAAACTGATTATGACCAGCGGACGCAACACTTCACCGGGTGGAACCAGATCGTGATGAGTTTTACAAGCTATGTATTATATGAATTACATTTGAACTGCGAATACAGAAGGAGGATCGAAAGAAAGAAAAAAAAAAGCGACACCGAAATTTTCGAAAACACCGAGTGGATATCATACAAGTTATCAAACCATCCCATCTGTAACGATCATGCTCTAGTTCTCTTTCCCTTCTATAAACCATGTAGATATTCTCGTCAGTCTCTTAGAAAACGATGGTGTCTCCTGTCATACTCGTTGTCACGCCGTTTGTCTCTACTCCGGAGGCGAAATGAGCTCCTTCATCTGTGATGATCTTGATATCGGGCTTCTGGGCCACACGACCTAGACATCGACCTTCACCTCCACTCATGGCGGTGGCGCTCAACCTCATACCCCACTCTTCGATGCCTTCTTTGCCTGTTTTTGTCCCGGTTGCGATCTTGATTCTGACCGAACTATATATATTACTTTCAATTCGCATTTTGTTCGTGGCTTTATAGGAGATGCCTCAAACTACCCCAGTGAAGCCGGGAATGGCTGAATTCTACAAGACTCTTGTCGAAAGAGCAAGGAGGGACCCTGGAGTCCCAGTACCCAAGCCTACGACTTCAGCATGGCAAAGCGTCCCGCATGATCTTGCTAATCATGAATCCCCAAGCCTCCCATCAAGGGTGTCTATCATCGTCATAGGATCTGGAATGACTGGGATAAGCACAGCATATCATCTGCTTCAAGATCGGCCTGATTTGGCTGTGACAGTGTTAGAAGCTCGAAGCGTGATATCCGGTGCTACAGGGAGGAATGGAGGACACTGCAAGGAAGTCCCGTACGTTGATTACACAAACTTGAAAGCCATGCATGGGAAGGAAGGCGCACAGAGGATTGTACGGTTTCGCTTGGGACAGCTGAATGCTATGTTCAAAACAGCAGCCAAGCTCGGGCCCGAAGTCACGGATGGAAATATGCTTCGACGTGTTGAAGGCATTGATCTCTACTTTGACCGTCAGGTCTTTAACAAAATGAGACTGAATCTCGAGGCTTGGCTCGAGGATTTCCCAGAAGAGAGGGGTCGCTGGGCGGTATGGGAAGGTGATGGCTTGGGTGAGGCATGTAATGTACCTCGAAATCCCCATGTAGCTGACTTTAGAGGCTAACCATAGCAACTTGCACGCGTGCACCAGCGTTTTGGAGCAATCGATGCGATTGGATGCATGACAGGCCCTGCCGGTGCACTATGGCCCTACAAATTCGTCGGTGGTGTGCTGTCGGCCTTATCCAACAATCACAAGTACCCCAATTTCACGGTCGAAGCTCATACACCTGTTGAATCGATTTCAATATCCGGTATACCTGAATACCCATATGAAGTCCGAACCCCTCGCGGTATCATTATAGCACGCAGTGTCATCCACTGTACAAATGCTCATGCGGGCCATCTCCTTCCAGGTATAAGAGGGAAGATATTCCCGATTCGCGGGCAGATGACCCTGCAATCCGTGCCGCCTTCCTTCCCACGAGTGGGGGACAAGAAGTCCTGGCTTTTACATTATTCCCCGGGTCTGGATTATATAACGCAATCCCCACTACCATCCGGAGAACTCTACCTTGGAGGCGGATCATTGAAAGCGCTTCTCTCCGGGAACGTCCAAGCGGCTGACTTAGATATAGGCAACGTGAGAGATGACCAACAGAGTGAAGAGGCCTTAAAGGCGCTCGAAAGTGTCATGGAAAAAAGGTTCAGAAACGGGAAAGGCGCCATGATCCGGAAGAATTGGACAGGGATTATGGGATACACCATAGATAACCTCCCCATTGTTGGAAGAGTCCCTTACAGCATCAGCGGTCGGAACTTGGGAATAGAACGAAGCAATGAATGGACTGCCGTCGGATTCTGTGGACATGGAATGGCCTACTGCTGGTTAACTGGAAAAGGCGTCGCCGAGATGGTGCTGACGAGCGACGAAAATATCGGAGATTGGTTTCCGTGGAGGGAGTTTGCCTGTTCGGAAGAAAGATTTGAACGAACTAATCTCGAACGAGGAGTTGAATCCTTCCTGGGCTCGGTGGCATAGATTCCGGCTCATGGCGGTCCGTGGGTTAGTAGTAGTAAGGCGCGAGACCGAATTTTACAACAGAATACAAGATCTGAATGTCAACACCTCCTAATTCGACGTTGAATTACCAGATCGAATTTTGATCTCTTCTCATTAGAGTTTCACGGTGAATAACCCCCGGCAGGGAGCCGATCTATTTTCTGCCTCATCTGCTGCGAGAGCGTAAACTGGTGGCGAGCAGTCTCACTTATCTTCTTTGGTAAAGTGGAACGGTCCGGGGTTCCGCTTGGGTTTATCGGAGGCCGTCTGCTATGACAATTATTGTGATGACCCAATCCCGAAGCATGAAGTATATTGGATTCACTGTACTAGCCAAGGGGCGATCTGTACAAGGATCCGAAGGCGAGGAGAGGAAAAGAACTTGAGAAGGGAACAGAAGACAAATATACCACTTGTGGGTCATGTGCCCGAGCTTTGAAGACTGACTCTATATCTATGAAAGAGTGTTGCCTATTGGCCCGCAAGGGACCCGTGCCCCCTAACTATCAAATCTTTTCGCCGACCTGCCAACCAGAACTTTTAAGTGTAGTAACTGCATAGTTTATCTGTCTGAGAATGCCCCTGTTATTTGACCTTAAGCAGATTTGGACCTCTGATAATGGTAATGAGGGAGGAAACGAGAGGATCAATTAAATCTCCATACCGAATTGCCCTATCTTTCCTTTTCATGCCTTGTTTCGTCGAGACTTAGGGGCCTCCAAGAAAGTGATATTACTGATTTTGCGCTGTTCATCAGCCGCCTTGTCGGCTTTCATGCTAATATTTTAATGGCCACTCAAGTGTGAAGAGATAAAGATCGCATTCTTGAGAGTTTAGAGTATGTTATATAACCACCTTTCGTGTTAGATGGTTGCTGGAATGTTGGATTTCGGAGATATTGGAAGCTAGAGCGTAAGACACATCGATTCAATGTGCACAAATAGACTTGTGGCATGAATCATGCTCCTATTGCCGCCGTTATCGCGAAGGTTGCTTCCTCGCTGGAAGCACAAGAGAAACCGAGTATGAGATTTATGTAATGTACATACATTCAAGGATATATCCAGGGAGTAAATCCACCGATAGAAATGGTTTTCCGAATAGGGAATTGCGTCATACGCAAAAAGTAGTATACATATTTTTTTTCATGTCCACGTACTCAACTGGTTGCTATCCAGCACAAAGAGCACTCAAACGATCTTGTTGCCTCTGAGTATGGGATAGGTCATGGCCTCGGGGTTGCGGGAATCGTATTTAAGGAATTCCCTTCCCGCTTCCAATCATTGATGTGATTCATAATGAGCTTAGTTGCAGAGTCGGGAGTATCCTGACGGCCGACACATTCGACAAAGTCGCCATCGGGATCTACAGAACAATGTCAGTTGATGTTTGTGGTATTAGAATGAATGACAATAGAAGTGCGAAAGAAAGGGTGGTAGTTGGAACAGACCCATTAGATAGAAATAGATACTGTGATCCACGAGATAATCCTCTCCGGGCTTCACATGCTCCGGTGTACTAAAATATACACGATACTGCTTGCAAACGCTTTTGATCTGCTCATAAGTGCCAGTCAGGCCGATGATGTCGGGGTGAAATTCGCGTAGGTATCTGCGGAGCACCTCTGGGGTATCGCGCGCAGGATCACATGTGATGAAGACTGGACGCATCACAGAAGTGCCATGGGAGGCTTCTTTCACCTTGTCGATGATGGAAGCCATTTTATCAAGCTCATCGGGACAAATATCCGGGCAATGGGTGAATCCGAAGTAGATCTAGATTATCCTACTCGTTAACGTCGTGCAGATAGTAGTACGTGAGATCAAGGAGTCAAGGGTGGGGGCACGACTTACAAAACTATAATTTCCCTTCAGGTCCTCGCTTGTAAATTCTTTCCCACCCAGATCCTTCAAGACAAAAGACCCTCCAACTTTCGGCCGGCCGACCCCCTTGTTCATCTCGACGATCCGCTTGCGCTCTAATCGGCCCTTCTCATATCGGAAATATACCGCCATCGAGACACCGGTGATGATAAAGAGGAGCGCAGCTTTCCACGAAAATGGACCAGTCGAATGCCGCGCCTTAAGCTGGGACATTGACTTTCTGGTGGAGAATGACCGAATGGACGGGGATGACGAAGTGAAAGTAGTCAAAGATGATCGTAAAGGAGCGTGGACAAGTGAGGAAGAGGGGAAAGAACTATACCCGCAAGTGAGAGGCGCCGGTCTCGCTGCGGTTGGAGAGTGCAGTCTGGGTCCTGTTGACGCGCACTCAGCCAGAGGAAGCGCAAGGCGGGATGCCCGTCCCAGCAGTGTAAAGAACATTGCAGCTGGTCTTTCCGGGCTGGCTCTTTTGACTAGCTTTGTCTATTATGGGATTGTTTACTGATGGCTGAAGGAAAGTGAAGTTGAAGATCACCACGGTTTCCCGCATGTCACGTAAGGAGGGTATAATACAAGATACCAAGTGCATACTATGAGAAGACAAGCAAGTAACACACGATATGAGTTTATTTGGTGGAGCTGTATTCTATCATTCATAATAATGAGGGCGGGCTTGCTTGTTACATAAACTATGATAGTTTTAGCTTAGGTACATAATATACTACTAGTAATACCTAATTGAGGGGGGCTTATGTACTACTACTAAATCAGGCAAGACTCCTTGCTTTTCTTAGACTGCCTTCCTTGTGTTGTATCATATCATAGTAATAATATCAATAAGTTACTACCTAATTGCATTATTGATGGTTTACATCATACTTACCAATCAGCAAATACCCAAATACTATTCTGTTCGCTTGCTATTATTTTTCCTAAGAATTATAATGTATTAACATTAGTTACCACAAATCTACAATACCGGGTTGGATGTTTGCCATATGGACTCTGCATAAACAGGGAGTTTAACGGGAACCTTGAACAGTGAAGGGTCAGATCGTTGTGGACAAACAAAATCATGATCATGAATAGCTCTTCGTAGATTTATACCATTTCCCGATGCCCATTTATTTTCAAGCTGGCCAATGCTAGCCTTGTTACTAATGATCAACATGTTATTCATTCCCAACGGTCTAACAAGCATGAAACTGCTGACTCTGGTGTGGCAACATCCTAGCCTGGTGTGTATTGCGCGCGGCAGTTCCCGCTGGAGCAATCATGTTCTCACTCCAACAGTTTTATTCCTATGTAGCTTCAACAATGCCTTCTTCCCTAGTTACATGTGATAGGAAGTGTTTCTCCAAGTATTCTGCACCGCTGGTGTTATATCACATGTTAGGAAACCTTTGATTCCGCCCTTTTTTGTTTGGAATTTGTAATGGTAGGACCTTGATTACGAGATTGATGATATCCCACGAGGAAGGACCTTGGCCTAGATGTGCCGCAAGCTCCGCCATATACGGCGTGTGGTTGATTCAGCAAACCCCAAGACAGATTCTAGCGCATACATTTTCCTTGTCTGCATTAGAATTACAATCGCCATTATCATCATCTGTGACACTGGTGATCGTATGGTATTGATCGTTGTGTCTATTGTCTCTCTAACTTTAATCAAATTTGACCACAGATTCAGCGTTGCCGCCAACACGTCTTGTCGAAAGCCTAGCACAGAATCAATGATCATGGCTATAAAGTGGGGTCGAGCGGTCTTCCCAACGGACGATTGCTGTAGGAGGTGACACAAGCTAGGTTCTCTTGCCCAATTGATTTAGATGGCACAAAGGGCACCATTCATCTGCACAGGTTTGTCCAGCATCTCCTCAGTATCATCCAGGTTCGGGTTGAGTGCAATTTGTATCGCAAATGCAGCAGCTTCTGCTCCACATGTCAACAATCAACATCAATATCCTCTTTGCTTTCGCACAGGGTTTCAAGGTTTCATGTAAGTTCTTGCACATGTGGTGATAGTAGTATGTCTTTGATTCTTGCCATGCTATTATTGAACACACTTGAAGCTGTGCAATGGTTGGCGTTCTAGCCATCACCAAATATACTCATGGTATTGTTAATGAATGACGGTGAAGCCTCCTATAGTGCAAACAATGTCAAAAAGATTTTGAGAAGGTCGTTCTGCGTTGCAAGAGTTTCCAATCCGTCTGGTACTGGGAAATCTACCCCACCAATGCTACTGTCTTTTTCACCGAACCAGGACCGCAAATGACCCGTTTCGTTTTCCGTGTTTGGGGTGATTAATGGAATCTATATCGCTTGTCGTTTGGTGCTCCGCCGAAATGACTGGCCGCTTTTTGATTAGTCCAGCTTCTAAGTTAGAACCCCTCCATCTATAATCATCAAATAGAAGCCTCCACTCAGCTTGATTGAAAAATTCTCTTCGTTTCTGCCACCATTATCGGAACGTGGAGTAATTGCGTCGAAGACAACGCAGGATAGTGTAGCACAACTCGGTTGGTTGTGAATGTTACTGGGCGGGCCCTACTACTGTGGCGGGTTGTTGCTTGCAAGCAACCCTCCCTTGCGGGTAGTGACAGCGCCTTGATTCTGACCACCCCATTTTTCCTTGCTTTCCCATACAAATCAACCAACTTCAACTGGCCACCACCATACCCCTTTGTACTTGAAATAAATTGTATTTTTTCGTGTCGCACATCATACTGTCTTATATTCTACACGTTTTATTTGCTCTGCGTACAAGCTGCGCTGTTACTTGTGGCGCCCCAATTAACACGAACCGAACAGCGCCAAGTAGTTCAGGCAGCCCAACAATATCTCCACCGCAATGATAGCAGTGATTTCATTACCATCAAGGAGTTGGCTAGTAGCTGTGACGTTGATAAGGCTACTCTCCAACGTTATATCCCGCTGATTCGGGATAACAAGCCATTGCCGTCTCTTAAGCAGCCATGAGGCGGGCAAAATAAATGCTTATCAGACATATCGGAGGAATCCCTCGTTCAGTTTCTGCTAAGGATGCAGGAGGGTGCTATGCTGCCTACTCCTAGTATGACTCGCAACTTTGCCAATGAGCTGAGGCGGAGAGTTGATATCTCTTCTCCGCCCGTTTCTGATTCTTGGCTTTCCCGCTTTGGCCGGCGGCACCCTGAGTTATTTGTCAAGAAAAGCAAGCCAGTAGAAGCGGCCAGGATTGGCGCTCATAGAGTCGGGGATATCTTGGCGTGGTTTCATAAATACGAGCTTCTCCTACATAAGTTCAATATTACCGCCGACAATCTCTGGAATTTCCATAAGACCGGCTTTCTAATCGGAGTCATGAAGAATTTCAAGGTAGTAGTAGAAATTCAAGTTATGCCGGTAATACTGACTGAGTTTGTAATTTTACCGCAAGATACTCAAGCAGGCTGAAGTCGTCGCCAATCAAAGCTTTCTGATTAGTCACGAACTAGATAAACACGAGGCCGGGAAACTGAAAGCTCTGAGAGAGCGGAAATCACGGCGTCAGGTTGTGACAAAGGGAGGCTTGATCAATGTCGAGGAGCTTCGCCGGGAGGAGGCAGAACGAAACGCGAAGGATGAGGCGGAGTTTTTAAAGCGGCAAATGGCTGAGGTCCAGAAGCACGCAAAAGCTGAGGAACGAGAGCGGCGGAAGGCTTTCCTAAAAGAAATCGCAGAAAAACTCATAAGGAGAAGGGTCGAAGAAAGCATAAGATGATAGTTCTTGAAGGTCTTGATCCTTATAAGCTGCGATCGATTTTGGGCGGAGAAAGGAGAGGAACTATTGCAGACGGGGCTGATTTTGTCCCTTTCGGTAGCGATGACTCCGAGAGCCACGATGATATTGATATTATTGTAGATAACATTCCTTCAAAAAGCTCTGTTCACCTCACTCCGAGCCGCGCCTACGATGAGCAAGCTGGGCTCCTCGCGAGCACCGGGGATTACGATGATGGCTCCAGTAGTAGTAGTGACGATAGTATGATATTAGAACCACCTGATATTCAATAGCGTTGGATTTCTTTCAAAATTTGACTGTTCAAATATACTATGTAATTATTAAGTGGGTGTCGGTATCACCGCGGATACCGGGTTGCGAACGCAAACAGTAATTCATTCTTTTTCTTTTTCTTATTCTTCTATCATCTTCCTCAGAAGGCGTGCTAGATACAGGTTGACATCGGGTTATCGTTTCCCCGATCCCGTCGTGTTAGACCAATCAGGATCCATTTGTACCAACAGTGGGATTTGGGATGTAGCATACTTCGTATATGGACAGAAAATGTAATTTACAGTACATCAAATAATGCATTAGAATCTGATCTACAAAATTACAAAAACCAATTCAAGTACAAAGGGTTTGTTGTGTGGTGGTCGCCAATTGAAGTTGGTTGATTTGTATGGGAAAGCAAGGAAAAATGGGGTGGTCAGAATCAAGGCGCTGCAAGAATCAAGGCCTACCCGCAAGGGTTGCTTGCAGTAGGGCCCGCCCACATGTAATCGGATGTCTCACGGGATACATGTGGTTCTAGGAAGTTAGCTCGCTTCTTCATCTGTCTGCACACTACCACCCCTCTTCACTACCATCAGTTCTTCTGGTGGAGTAGTTGCATGTTCTGCTTGCTTTTCCGCATCACCATTTTTGGTATTGAGGTTCCAGCAACGGTAATCGTGTTGGAGTCGCAAAGGCATCGAATTATCACTTGGCGATAACACCGAGTCGTAAAGGCATTGAGTCAAATGTCAAATCATAGAGGTGTCGGTGAAGAGGTACAAGCGGATATCTTCAGGGCACTGAATCACGGAATTGAATCATGTGATACTCAGCATTTCAGGACAAAGTCTAATAAGTTTCTTTAGCACTTACAAATTGTGAACCGTAAGTTCCCATTTTCATAAGTCTCCTTCATCTGGGTAGGTTTCTCACTAGGAACTTCCTAAACAAACATTTGAATGTATCTCGTATGCCAACGGTTCCTAGGGTGCTACTACGGTTCTGTAAAAGGAGTTCTATAATAGGCCTAGTTATTCATTTCGCTCGTTCAGTTCGTGATATCACATGATGATCCGGATTTGAGGCAGCTCGCTGCTGTCGAAGTCCGGAACCCAAATACCGGCTCGTCTATATATTTCCATTGCGAAGATCAACCCCCCATCTGGGAAGATGGCGGCCGACGGAATCCACGGGCCTTTTCAAGTCACAGGTCAATCGCATTAGGCGAAGCAAGTAGGAGCTGGCTGTTGGGACTCACGGTTTCTTCACTGTCCTAGAGTCTTTTGGTGAGGGCTTGAGGCAAGATTCAAGAACTCTTCATTCTCTTCGGCAGGGCTATCGGTAACACGGGGAGCGTAGAGGTGCGGATAAACACGTTACTGGGGCTCGCTCCAGACGCCGTTGAGGATCGGTAGATGCTTTCCCTTCCATGATTGCTATTCTCAAGAGCGTCATCAGCCAGGGCGATAAAGAATGAATCATGCAAGCCCTTGAGGCATTCTAGAACGTTTTTGGACTGCGATCCTCGGCTTATATAACTATAAACAGCCACCTGAAGGATCTCATCATCTTCATGAATGATCACCGACCTGGCCAATGACCTTCCATTATTGAAAGCTTCCTCATGCAGTGCATCAACTACTGCAAGCTCAGAATTCAGGGCACCAACTTACTCTATTCACACCACGTTGCACACTATTTGTGACGGAGCTAGATGATTCATTCCAGCCAGATCCGCACTTTGACTTATTAGTACTCAGCATTCTTTCCCAAAGTTCCCCAGTTTGTGGTGTGGTGCTTCTGTTGCAGTCTTTATATGTACGCGCTGGAATGATGGCTCTGGCGGCGTGCGCGTTGAAGGAGCTCCTAGCTTCATTAGTACGAGAATTAAACGGTTTCTTTCCACAGTCTTCTATCTCCTAGTTTTTTAACTTACAAACTGCTAATTGTGGATCCCGCCCAGCCTGCACACCGCTTGCGTGGTCCTAAAAGTTCCGTAGTTT
>JAHQZX020000345.1:0-12804 GCA_019804575.2 Pseudotulostoma volvatum | reverse complement strand
CCGGAAGAATGGAGTGAGAGAATGGCAGCAATCTCAGTTTCTGTAGGCCTGCGGTATTCTGAGTGCTCAGAGTCATTAATGGAAGGCTCATGATTATGACCTCCACAGCGGACTTGAACCTGTCAGGTACCAAGTTCGGTATGAAGGATACGGACTTCGAATGGGCATTCAGTCATGGGCGTGCCTTGCGAAGAACCCCTCCAACTCTCTTTATACCGCCTTTAGAGCACCTCAGATCACGACGCCGCACTGTTGGAGGTTTGTGCTTATCCTTGACGAAGTTCCTTCGGGTAAGAGCATAGCTGTGAAGCCTCGCATGGAGGTGAAAAACGCTCAAGAGAGGCGTATTCCTCTCCCTCCGAGGCTCAAGCATGGCTAGAGCATGTAGTGTATGTGGTTTGTAAGTGAAGCGGAGGAGCGGCGGTGGAAAACAATGGAAAGGAGAAGTTTGGTGACTCTGGTCTATTATTGAGAGCGCCGGATACGAAAACAATTGTCTATCATGCAGCTCTGTACCCGGAAGATCTATTATCTCTGGGATTATAAAGAAAAAATCACGGGGGTTGTACGAATATCAGCATCCTTCTATAAGTAGAACTGCTCTCCCTCCTTGCCCTCTTCTCTTTGTTTCTCTTCTTTTCTTCCCTCTTCAACAAAACCCCTTTCTGTATATAGGGAAACAAGTTAGTTATAAAAAGGCGTTTTATCCCGTAACATCCACCGAACACGAGGATATGCATTATAATTTAGACATCAAGAAAAAGCAGCTTCACTGATATGTGCCTGGATAGAAAAAGCTTTTAGGGCTTTATTATGTTGTGCGACAACAAGCAAACCCTGCACCTAATGAATGAGTCAGCCAAGCTTGATACAAAATTAAGACATGTCGACATTTACAGCCACTGGCTACGGCAGGAAGTCAATGAGAAAGGGGTTACGTTGAATTAGGCACCAACGAAGGAGATGCCTGTAGGTGGTTTCACCAAATCCTTACAAGGGCATAAAAAGTTCTGTAATATGATTGGCTTGACAGATGAGACGCGGTTAACACGAGAATTGCGTATGGAGGAGTTGAGTGAAAAAAGCCTGGCATCTAGTGAAAAAAGGTATGCAGACAAGTTATAATAATATTGGGATCTAAGGTCAAGACAAGGGGAATCATGACGAGTAGTTATCCAGAGACCACCACTTGGGCTCAGGAAGCCAGCCGGTATCTCTTAAGAATAAGTTAACCGTCCAGCTGGTAGTTACTGAGTAAAATCCCACATTTAGACGTTTATTTCAAGCGTAACCCTTTAACAGTTCCTGTCAAATTCTGGTTATGATGCTATCATTGTGTCAAATATGGCTTCAAAATCATCTTTACCACCTGCCCAAAGCGGTCAAAGCCCAGCAGTGGGTAATGAATTTGAAGGCAATGATGTCTTTGAAAGTACGGCCTCTTGGATGATGCCGCCTCCAAAGCATCACAGCCTTCCCAGGCGGGCTCTGAGACCTCACACGCATGCATTTTTAACATTCAATTCGATACTCTCGAGTATTGTGGCCAGCCTCTCAGAGATGTGCAGTGCCGTTCTCGGAATAAAAGGGTACTGAATACAAGGGTGAAGATTTCCTGGGTTTATCAGCATGGAGCCGGGCCGACATTGAAGTAAGAGGCCACGAGAAGCTTTGGCTCTGTAGGCGTTGCCACCATTGCTTGGGACCAGAGGTTGTGGAGGCATGCGAGACCCAAAGGCACTGGCTAAAGGCAGATCTTGTAAATTGAATGAATAATGAAAGACTATTTGTTAACGGGTGAACCCTTTCATCTCATCTCGGGCATTGCCCTCGTTGTTCACTCTCAGCCTCCATCCATGTTGCCTTTAATTCATGTTGACCTCTTGGTGTCCTACCACGGTATATGTCATCACGGGTGCGGATTCTACAGCACTACCCCTCTTTCTGATTTATATTCCATTGTTCAGCTAGTCATTCTTTTCCTTTTCTATTTTGTACATACAGGTAGTACGTTATTCGTGTGCTCCGAATACTACATCTTCACATTTATTTTATATTGAAGTATAGTAACTAGCTACCTTAGATGATAATTTTCACTGTTTCTGTATGTTATATGGGTACTATATACTCACCTTAGGTAAGGCAAAGCACGCCAAGTGAAACATCAATCAAGTAAGGCACCAACAATCTGGTATACGAAACGAACAGTACGGTACGCCAAGCCAAGCATAAGGCATCAACCCATCAGGTAAGGCACCAGCAATCAGGTATGCCAAGCCAAATATCAGGTAAGGCATCTACAGCAAGGCATAAGCCATACGCAAGCCAAACCTCGGGTACGCTAAGCCTGATTGAAAGTTCAATCAGGCCCTACTATTGATCGGGTCAAGCTCGGTCGGGCTAGCTTCACTCGGGTTAACCTGACTGTTGCCAGCACTGTATTCCTCCATGATGCTGACAGCAATCGTTTACTCATTTTTCAGGGAGGATTAGAATCAGTGACGAGCCATTGGTAATGCGGTTGTACAGCCACTTATTCTAGTCAGCTACCACCGGCTGTGGAGTGTCTCCCTCTACTGTATCAGGTTGACCTTAGAGGCTAGGGGTACCGCCGAATTTAAAGCATAGTATTTTTTTCCCCATCCGCTTCACTGTCCTTGCTCCCAAGCTAGCCTTACTTCGGCATCTGATGTCGTGTACCAGGGAAGACTCGCTCTGCCTCTGCTGACATCTCCGGTACAATGGCTAAGCATGAGAGGCGTAGGTATCGCACTTGCCGTTTTTGACGCCACCATTCTGGTAGGTATCTCGGTAGGGTCAGCCTCGATAAATCAGTCCCACTCGTTAGTGACAGCTTGAATGGCTTTAAGATCTCGCCCAAGAGGATGATATCTGGTTCGCGAGTTGGTTGATGCGATAGGGTTAAACCTGTAGCTTCTTTGACAGATAATTTACCTTGCTAATTTGGTTCACAGAGTTGTGAGAGGGAGATGGAAGCTTTGATGAAGTATATGTATCATATATCGTGACTGCTTGGCCAGTACGGAATCACGATATCGAGATACACCGTTCCGCATTGCTGAAATTTTACAAGATGGATCAAGAAGCAAAGGTGTATGACTCTATGAGTCATAGCATATGTTATTGATTATTATATCATTGATGTTTTATGCAAAATCACGTATATAGTGCTTAAAGCGAGATCAATATCTCTCACTCTTCGATCTACATAGTTAGAAATGGCATTATCTATCGGGTACCCTTCAATTCTCCATTACAACATCATCATTCCACCCGAACTGATACGGACAACTTGAAGTGCTAAATGTCCGGGATTATACCAGCGCCCAGCGTGCCTATCACGGCCGATGTATCGGATAGGTTGCGAGAGCAACCATCAATGCCCTCATGGATGAACCAAAAGAGGCTATGCCTCAGTCTCACTCCCAAGGGCTCCTGGAGGACGGGAGGCCCCGCGACCGAACTACAGTGGGCAACAGAGCCTGTGATGGCTGCCGCACGCACAAGGCTAGTACATACAGCAACGATCGGCAAGCTCTGTGCCGAGCTGAGCCAAGCTGAAAGAGAGAGACAATTCAGCATCTTCCATAGTACCAAAGTTTCCGTAAAGCATACAGATGAATGGCACTGTTATCGCTCAGACCATTCTGTCAGGTAAGCCTAACCTGGCTTGATGCCTAGTCTTTGACTGACTTACTTACGGCATAATAGTGATGAACTTTCTAATGGTCTGGTGTATGTTTTGGATCTTTGGACAAGTTGTAGGCATACAACGTGTAGAAACAGTAAATGGTTACGGTCTAATGTAGCTAGCTACTCTATCAACATAAAGTAAGTGATGTTTCATTATTCATTCAATTTACAAGATCTGCCTTTAACCAGTGCCTCTCACCTCGCATTTCTTTTTTTTTTAAAAAAAAAAGAGGGAAACAAACTTATCGCTGAGACTGTTCTGTTAGCTGCAGCTGCACTTTGGCTGCCTGACCTTCATGACTGTTCCTTGTATTTATTTAAAAGGTGGGAGAATCCAGGTGCTTGAACGCAGTTAATCACTTCAAAGTTCACTTTTACAGAACTGATAACAAAACCGATAGGAAGTACCCAGTATTCGATCACGCTCTCAGGCCGAGAATTCCTGGTCTGGATTCCTGGAGTTTGGGGCTTAACCGATTTAATGTGGAAATGACAAAAAAGGTAAAGAACTTCTTTCCCCTCTGCGGTGCCGTCTTCAAGAGTAAAGGATGATTCTGAAGAATTAAAGAAAATAACCCACTTTTCTTAGCATCAGAAGCTTTCACTGCGCCAAAGCTGAGCAGCAACCGTTGCTACTATAATAGTAGTATTTCATTATACATGGTATTCGGTGGGCCCCAGACGTTAGTAAACTATAGAAGGATGCAAGACCTGTATGGGAATGAATGGACTGAAGGACTCTGAACTCGATTGGACCGGATCAGACTCGACCAAATACTTCATGTATGGTACCCTGAGGGGTTATTGATTCGATGCCTTTATAACTACCGAATGAGTATAAAAAGTCACTTTGGCCGAAGCAATGCAATGACTACCGTTGCCTTTAATCTACATTCTAATGAATCCTGATCTCACCTATTATGCCATATAGTCATTCTTCGAACTAATCACGAGTCTCTCCTTCCTTTCATCATTCTGCAAGCTTGACATTCACTACTATAGCTAGCTAACTGAGTAGGAAATCTATTCTTTCTCAGAAGCATTAATTAGTTTTGCAGAGTCATGGTAGATAGGATTGGTGAATTTTCAATCAGTCAGCTCTTTTTACACTAAAAATAATATACAGGACATTATTTTGTTGGTCATATACAAGGAAATTTTTCAATTATACATGTATCCCTAAAATGTGAATATGACTAGTGGCCGGAAGGGGGCTGGAATCAAGAGAATCTGGATTATACAAAGGAGGCGGGGGCTTTATATCTCGTCAGCCCATGCATTCTCTTCACGAATTCGGGCCTCCTCCTCGGGAGTAAAATCATTTTCAATGTTGAAAATCTTGCGAATCTCTTCCGGGGTTTTGCCCTTGATCATATCCGCGATTTTTTTACACCCAAGATGAAGAAGCTGTTGGATGTCAAGGAAGTTTGCAGTCTATAATTGTGTTAAGACTATCATGGCTGAGGAAAACACAACAGAGGTCATGAGTGGTTCTACTAAACTTACCAGAATAATTGCGATCAGCATTTCCAGGTCAACATTTATAAATTTCTTGTCCCATTCCTCAACCTCAATGTTCTTGTTATCGTCGGGTTTTTCGCTACTATCGTCATCACGTCGCTTGTCATCTTTATGATGGGCGCACCACTCGAAAACCTTCTCGAGGACGTCTTTAGTGCAACTCGCCTATTGAGTGAGGGACATTGTTGTTAGTGTATTTCGTAGACATCCACCCCAATAGGACTTACATTTTTAAGCGGTACAGCCTCTCCGGGGAACCCCACGTCACCTATCATATCCCCAATGACCCTTGAACATTTAGCAGCTTTGAGTTCTATACACGAAAAGTGGTCAGTATTTGACCAGTTTAAGAAGATCAAGCCGGGCAGTCTTGGAACTTACCGACTGATAATTCAACCCCATCGAAGCCGCAAACGGTGATGCAATCTGAAGACGCCATCTTGATAAGGGAATATCAGAGATAAAAGTTTTTTACTGTTTGGTTGAAGATCTTGCTCTTGCTCTGAGATTGAGACTTGTCAGATACGATGCCTATGAAGTATCTCTGATGACAAGCGAGGGGAGCCAGCCTTTATATAAGGTGGTAAAGGATGCTCATATAATGCGCAAGGCTGGGAGTTGCCTACCAATTAACAGATAATAAAAGGAGGAAAGGGGCGAGAAACCAATCTTACCGGTCTTTTGTCAAGGCAAGTCACACTACTGGATCCCTGATGTAGTGAATAGGGAGCTGCTTCACAGAATTCACCGCTGTAGCTGAGGGGCTCAACCATTAAAATTGGTGGGTGTCGGGAACTAACCAGCTCAAAGGAACAAAGCATTAGATTAATATTGAAAAGCCGATCCAGGACTATTAATTGCGATCTTCACGAAGCAAACCAAATAAGCTAAAACAACTATGGATTCATTTGTTTCAGCGAATCTATATTGGCTGTATCCTTACCCCGTTTTTAACCTATTACGTCCAACTGTGAGGATCGAGCAAATAGTCAATATTACTAGTCTCATTTCACGAGAAAACTAAGCATGAAGAGAATAACTATATACAGGACCAGCGTTGGTGTTTTGTGTTCACTGGTGATCACATGGGTTGTATGCCCCAGGCATACAACCCAACACCAAGCTGAATCGTCACACCAACAACCGTTAGGGAACTGGTGTTCCCTGTCATAGTAAAGGATTGGATGGGACATTCCTGGAAGTCCATAGTTTATAGAAACAAAGGGAATGTGTTTCCTCGGAAAAACCTTTGAACATAGGAACTGGTTTACATCTTCGTTATTATGTTTTTTTGTCTGAAACCATTGTTCAAAAATGTGGCCTTTCAATCCGTGATGGTTCTTTTCGTCACAAATAATAGGTAGGGTCCGATGCTATGATATCTCCAACGTGCAGCATGCCAATATACATGACTTGAAACACCAACTTAAGAACATTAAATGAAGAACGCTTATCACATCATGCTCTACAAGGGATATTAATGATAATTGTCTATGGAAGTTTGTGGTGAGTTGGTTATCGCGCATCATCCCGATCTTTAGAGAAATTAGTCCTCACCTATCTTCATTTTCAGTTCATTAAACATGTTTACTAGTAAATGAGACGGATACCAATAAACAAAGGCTGGGTAATTGGAGACACTCTCCTACAACCGGGTTAGAAGCCATAACAATCCCTATGAAGTGAGCAACTTCCTAATACTAGAGATCATATCATGCAATGCTCTTCGTTTCAGTTTTTCCGGATTCGCCTCCATCCGTTATTTTTTAGCTTATATCCAATGGATTAGGATACCATTTATCTTAATATAACAGAGGTAAGAAGATTTCGTCATTTAGATAGGGTTATAAATATTAGATAGATCTCCATTTATCCCTAATTTTGTTTCCCGGTAACTACGACATCACAATGGTTACCACGATCGTGAATTGGGGTCTCCTGCAGGGCGGTCGCATAGATCCGGTATTTATGGCCTGTTGTGTAGATATGAAAATTCTTTTCTAACTCGCTCTCTAGGCTACTTGGATTGTCACGGCAACTGCTTACTTTTTGTTAATGCTTAGCTCCCAAGATCCAAAGGCAGAGAGGGAGGCCTTGGTTAACTTCTGGAAGGCCATTTTTAATAGCCGATATCTTGGTCTAGGAAATTTGGTGTTGAACAAAATCACCGATCCTACCGATCTCTACTATATTACCAGTCCCTATCATAACGACCAGTTCTCAGTTTGGAGGGTTTACCTTAATCCCGGTCACCGGGCTATTCAGAATCGGAACCAATCCGTTATCTTGCTATGCGCGGGAGGACGATACAGCTATACAACCCCCGAGACCCTTGAAAGCCTTCAAAAGATGTGGGAAAATGGAATAGCTTTGGCGAGTCGGCTTCTCTCCGATATGGATGAAATCTCCCAAGGTAACAAACGTCCTTATTGCGATGAGATTTTCATAAGTCACAAACGTTCTTATTACGGGATTATTGCCATTGGAGAATTTGTGAAGTTCGTCAAGCTCTCGGCCCCAAACCGGATTACGCTTTGGAACCCCCAGACAGGTTTTTATAGTATTGCAGATGATATTGATCAGATTCAAAATGCGATGGACCAGATTGAATTTGAATTGGCCTTGCATGCCTGATTGCATCATGCTCTAGACCGGCTACAACCATCAGCACATGGATCTGACCATGATGCTTAAAACCCATGAAATGAAAAACATGTCTGTCCTTTTGGTGAATGTTGAACCCACCAGAAGCTCTGATGGTACCCACTTATCCCTACGGTCGGTCCCATCTTATGCACCACCAAATTATATATTAGTTACTAGTACTTTACATAGTATGCATAATCTTCCCAGGGGTGGTTGTAACATAAAAGCTGTGTGATAAAACCAGTGCATCAAAAGTAGAGTTTTTGGTACACACTATTTTAAAGAGTTTATTTCGTTATATATTAAGCGTATTCGACCCCGTTTTTTCAACTTTTTAGGGGTGTTTGTAGAAGTCCAAGAGGGCCAGATCGTGGCTTAGTCATCCGCCTCCTCGCTGGTTACTTTTTGATCATTCAAAACAGGTTTGAAACTTCTCGATATTCGGATTGGTTCTCCAGGATAATAGATACTCTTTCTAGATAATGCCTTGAATATCCCGGTCCTAGCGAACTGATGGCTACGCATTTGTATGAGAAGTCTTTCTTCGATTTAGTCATGCAGATGCCTTCATGGTCATTAACTTATGCCAGCTCTCCAAGCGAAAACTATGGATTCTGAATACTGAAAAGCCATAGAAATTTAAATCGTTGATATTTCTGAGTAGCATATCTGACACCGATCAGTTCTTGTATGCTGGATCTCACAAAACTTAGCCGGTTACTGTGGTTCTTTATCACTCACTCATCGTCCATTATCAGAGATCACATCCGCCATTGATACTAAGTCTAATGTGAGATCTTATGTATCATTGATGTTTTATAGGAAGTTATGTGTATAGTGCTTAAAGTGAGATCAATATCTTTCACTCTTCGATCTACATAGTTAGAAAATGGCACTATCTATCAGGTACCCTTCAATCCTCCACTCATCAACCCTCAACACCCTCACAGATGTATAGAAAGAGGCTACTAGTGTACCTCAGTCGCATTCCGAGGGCTTCTAGAGGACAGGAGGCCCCGCGATCGAACTACAGTAGGCAACCGGCAAGCTCTGCGCCGAGCTGCCAAAAGACTGTCGACGACTACATTAAGCTAGGATCTACATGCCGCGCAGTGTAACGAACGTAGAATCTTAGATTCCTACGACCACCTATGTACAAGAATTCTAAGCTACTCGTAGAGAAAGAAAGAAAGAAAAGGAACAACGATCTAGGAGTGCAGAGACCAACATGGGACTCACCTCAAGGAGACTGCTTTCGCAAGATTCTGTTTCTTTCATTCATTCATCCTTCTTTCTCTATAGCTAGTTCGTATAAGGACCTGGCTCCTGCTGGCCTCTAATTCGATCGCTCGTGCCCGCGAGGTGCTGCGTATGCAGCCAAGCTCAAACAGACAGAGAGGTGTTAGATCCCACTCGGCCATAAAAAGGTGGTTACTTCTTACAACCTAATACCATCTTTATATTCTAAGCCACTTATCCAACAAGAGGCGAGACAAAAGGCAAAGTGGTGATGCTTAACGCTATGTGATGGACAGCCAAATCTAATAAAAACTTAAGGGTAGGAAAAGATCATTCTAACTAGGCGAGTGACATAAACCTTTGTGAACGATACGAAGCACAACAACACCATGTCTGAAGAGCAGGACCCCTTCCGTATGGCTCTTTTACTCCATGGCTTGGAGACCCCCATTCAGAAGGAAGAATTCCACCAATTCTGCCGGGATGACCTGGATCGACTCTTCGGGCTGGTGTGCTAAAGGCCCGATAAAATATGTGACGAGAACGAAACGCTACAGGCAAGCGGCGCAATATAAAGCTGCTTACTAAGCGGCCCTTAAGAAGAAGGATCAATACCTAGAGCAAGTCGCAGAGATGTCCCGCGGATTGAGAACTCCAGATGAGAAGAGAACCGACAAAGCTTCCTAACCCTCCCAAACTGGATGATGGAGAGGATCCCCGATTTGAGGACTGGCTGTTACTTATGCAGAAGAAACTAAAGGCTAACAAGGGTCATTATGACACTGCGGAGCTTAGGATGGCTTCTGTGGCCAGTTGGATAAGGAATGAGACGGCTGCGGGACCCAGAGCTTGATATAGATCGACCTTCCCAAGCAGATATAATGGTGTCCGGTACCCCCTTATATCGATAGACGTACGTCAGAAATAACCTCGTCATCTCTTCCGCATCAATATTCTCATGACAGGGAATAGATATCGGTTTCTTGCTCAAGCGATCCGCAATGCCGAACACTGGACTGTACCCGCACTTGTCTTCAGGGAATGATCTGAAATCCATAGCAATATGCTGCCACGGACGGTTCGGGATCAGTAGGGAGGTGCTCGGTTCCTTCGATATTTTGTCCCCTTACAAACCAGTTGTCTACATATCGCTCCACGTCCTTGCTCCACAATGGTTAATAGATACAGTAGCTTACCATCCTGTAGTTCCCAGCCGTCACCGCCGGCTTGCTTGCGTCGGGACTCCCAACTAGGTGACTCCATGTTCGTTGGGATCACTCTATCAACCACATTATCGGTATTCGGTTCCACCGATGCCATTAGATAGTTCTGCTGGCTTCGATAGGATTCAGAACTTGATAATCCCCAACTCTTTATCCTTATCCTGTCGGGTCGGGGTGTCTACTAAGAGATTCTGTTTCCTCTCCCGGTATCGAATGAGGAAATAGAATTGAGACCGAATTTGGCCCATCTAGCCTGTCGTGCATTCAATTTATTTGTGGTCACAAAATATTCCAATGCTTTGTGATCAGTATGGATGCTGAATCGATCTTCGCGTTGCCAGACCTTCCAATTCGGCCTTCCCTGCTAGTGCCCTAATCACGTCCAGAAGCCCTTTATCATGGATTTTATAGTTCGTCTGAAGCGTCGGTTTCTACCTTTGTTGGTAGTCCAGGTTGGTAGTATCGAGGGATCGAAGCCGACATCAGACATTCCTTCACGGTAGTAAGAGCTTTCTCATGGGCCTCATTCCATATAAAGGGGTTTTCTTTCCTTGTCAGCTTAATCAGTGGTTTCGCTACCCGACTATCGTTTCAAATGAACCGTCCGTGGAAATTGCAGAATCCTAAGAACGATTGAACCCCGCGGACCGTAGTAGGGACTAACCGGTTTACAATTACTGCAAACTTGGTTGGATCCACGTCAATGCCCTCAATGTTGGTGACGAATCCCAGATATTTGGCCTTGGTCACATGTAATTCGCCCTTCTCGATGCTGGCTTGTAGCTTGGCCTCCCAGAGATGGACCAGCACCTTCTTTACATATTCCTCGTGATCCTTCTTATCCTCACTATAGATCAGCATGTCATCAATGAAAGTGGTGAGGAATTCGTCTAGATAATTCATGAAAATCCCATTCATAAGTTTCCGAAATGTAGCGGGTCCATTAATCAATCCAAAGGGCATCACTTTATATTTGAGCCCTCCCGTTTCAGGTTTGAAAGGCCGTAATATCTTCGGATTCTGGGGACATACGAATTCGATGGAATCCCTGCCTGATGCCTAGCTTCGTAAATATCTTTGCCTTGCTCAATCATTGCAAGAGCTCACCGATTAGACTATATTTCTTGATGATCATATTCAATCTCTGATAATCCACACAGAATTATGATTTACCACTAGGCATTCGCGTCATAAGGATCGGAGATGCAAATGAAGTAGTACTGGAGACAATAAATCCCGTATGGAGATCCTCGGTGAGATATTCCTTCGCTGCTTTCAGTTGCTTTACAAATTACTTATAGAAGGGACTACGTCCAATGGCAGTATTTGGATTGGCTCGCGGTATTGGGAAGGTGGTAGGTGTCAGATACTTTCTTCGAGAAAGCACCCTTCCAATCAAGATACAGCTCGCGATCCATTCAGAATATCTTTCTCCTCATCTTTGAATGACGAGGGGCTCTCCGATCTTGCCGGCTCGGACATCTTGCTTCTCTCCAATGGTTCCTTTGACTACATGCAAGGTCGTTGCAAGGACCTTGGTGTCCTTTTTACAATGCCGATGGGAAGCACCTGCACCGATCAGTGCGAGCTCGCCCTTCTGGGGATTTGGGGTAGTCTTCTGATTTTTGATCTCTTTCCGTGTTTCCGCGGGTAATTACTGTTAGTCACAGTGCTCGATATTTCTCATTTTGGGCTTCGAATTGTGCAATGGCTTCATCCCTTCTTTCCATGTCGGATTGACGTACCGATTCACCGGATCTCGCTTGAGTATCCGTCCGAGAATTGATATCAAATACTCTGAGGAACTTCGTCTAGAAGAGTCTTGTCCTCAGACCAGATTAATCGTTTGTGTTTGCGGCCGGGTAATAGGCCATATTTATCCAGCCACATTCGTTCCAATACAACATCTCGAACCTCCATATCAGTTATTAGTATAACCTTTAGCTGTCTCCTCCCGCTGACGAATAGGTTTTGGACCAAGGCGTACTCAATGGGATTCAGTGGCCAGTTGCCTTTGGATTCCTCGTACTTCGGTCTGCTCAATCGGATAGAGGTCAGATGAAACCGTTATGCCATCAGGGTGGCGAAATTCAGAGAGGAAGCAACGGAATTTCCCGCACTCCTTCCTAAACAACTTTTAGAGTTGTTCCCTCTACCGATCTGCGGTCCGCGTCGAGATATATTATACTACAGTGGTCGAACATTTCGTCAGAACCGCTAGATAGGACCTGTCGACCTTTTCTTTCCTCTTTCCTTTTAGGTAATGAATCCTCTTTGTACAGTCGGATACCAGAAGTCATGAGACATTTTGTCACCTGACCCACTAATCCATTTACATCACTGTTTTCATCCCCCACTACTGAACCATGTACAACACTCAACCGCATCATGCCTACCAAACCAAAAACCTCGAGGCGCGAGCATTCCAGTGAGGTACTTCGCTTAGTGTTTAGACTTCATG
>JAHQZX020000344.1:0-12808 GCA_019804575.2 Pseudotulostoma volvatum | reverse complement strand
GGTAAGTGCTGTAATGTTTGGATGTTACCGGTAGTCCAGGCCTTGATGTTATTTTAATATGCCTAGACTCCGACAGATCTTTTCTATGCACTGTAGCTTATTTTGAAGAACTAAGAGACTATTAAGTTTGCCATTTTCCCTTAATATTCCTAGTTGCCTACATTATTCCTCTTCCAAGCTTCTCTCAGAATATCTCAAGAAGCAACTACAGCTAAGGCTGGGGTGTGAGGCGTCTTACAGTTATCCTCCCTAAAGTTTTGTAGAATAAAGGGGTCCCTTATATCGGCTTCAGCACCTTTATTCCACAAAACCTTAGGGAGCATAACATGGAAGAATCGCCGATGAATTTTGTGATCAACACCACTATTAAGCAAGTACACTGTAATGCACACCCGCTAGGCCTTTATACGGGCTACATCACTCGACCAAAAGGTCATAGAAATGTTGAGCGTATAGTCAACATTCCGGCCTAGTCCATTACATAGCTTCGTGCATTACATACACACTGGTATAGCGCACGTGTTAGACTCTCAGAGTCCGATCTGTATTTGTCCAGCGAGTAATTTAGATTGTATTTGTCTAATGCTCGGCCAAAAATACACCAGGAAACATAGTTATAAAATTCCTAGGGGGTGCCTTGCGTAACTACACCTTCCATCTGGACATAGGCAATTGTATTCTTAATTGCTCCGCTTGTGCCCCCATCTCATAAGAGTATAGATCTTCCAGACTGGTATGGTGCATGGACAATAAAATGTTCCCCATTGACCACTCAATTGAAAATGTCCTATGCCTTTCCTCATGGATAAATCCTTCTCGGTCAAGGGGTGGAAATTTCAGGTTATAATCTCGCGGTCATAACGGACCGATCCATGTAATACAAGGTGGCTTCTCGTTATACCGCCTATGGGAATTAATTCCTGTTAAAAATTTTGTCTGTCAGGACAGAGATGACATCAAGATGAGAACGCAAGTAAGAGCCGGCGAAAGGCGAACAAGTCAAGTTAGACCAAGTCTTGGCTTGACTTGAGCCGCAATGTGATTGCGATCAAATGCGGGAGCTAAGCCCATACAAGCTTAGCCCTTATTTCCCTACATCACAAACTGGCATCTTGGTTCCGGCCAAAATCTCTTGCTTTATTACATTGTATGAAATTGCCTACTAAACAGGATATCCTAGGCAAAACATACTATATCATATATTATTATTGATCAAACAACTCACTTTCTACCGCCTATCACCCCCCATGGTTGATATTCTCCCCGTATCCTCTTATCCCTCCTACATCGACCTCCTCCCAGCGATCCAAACCTGCAACATCACAAATCTCCCAGAAAATTACTTCCTAAAATACTACCTTTACCACGCACTCACCTGGCCGCAGCTCAGCTTTGTAGCTGTCATACGGCCCAAGAACGGGTATGCAGGACGCCAGAAGCTAGCTGCATCCGGTCGACGCGGTGATGCCTTAGGACATGAGTACCCGAAGGTAGTCGGGTACGTGCTGGCAAAGATGGAGGAGGAACCTGCCGACGGGATTGCGCATGGGCATATCACCAGCCTTAGCGTCATGCGGACGCATCGTCGACTTGGAATTGCGGAGAGACTGATGAGGATGAGTCGTATGTTTTTCTAATACATTTATTTCCCTTTTCCTTGCCGGCTGCAAATCTGGTTCTTACACGTGTCTTTATTGTCTATTCAATCCCATGAATTAAAATTCAAAACAAAAAAAAAAAACATCGTCTTCTCTCTTTCTTTCCTTCCATCGCAACCCCACAATTGTAATTCTAACCCGTCCCGGACATAGAGCGCGCCATGGCGGAGTCCTATCGAGCACAATACGTCTCACTACATGTCCGCATCTCCAACATGGCCGCCCTCCGTCTATACCGAGATACCCTCGGATTTGAGGTTGAAAAGGTTGAGAGCAAGTATTACGCAGACGGGGAAGACGCCTACGCCATGCGAAGAGATCTCAAGAACCTTTTGATCGACTGGAGCGAGGAGGATACGGACGAAAAGGGGAAAGAAAAAGCATCAGCTACGGAAGATGGAGAAAATCTCGATGAGGGCGAGGAAGTAGGCGAACTGGGCAAAAAAGAAAAGACTAATGAAGGCGGCGGTAATGGGGAGAAGGAGAAGATGATTCGAGTCAAGGTCGGGAGGGGATTAGGGGTCGAAGATCTAGTGGAGAGGAATGAGACTGTGAGATGAGCCATATTTTTTCTTATAGTTCAGATGATGTATTTATCTTTATTCCTTGACAGCCCATTCATACTACTATTTCTGACGTATATCACACACACATGCTATCTATGCTAAGGGCACTTTCGCGTTACTATAGATATGTACACACCTCTATATATCAAAAACTGGATTTATTCTCCCTTCATTATTACCTGATATGGCGCCAATATGTATTCTGTATGAATTTATTAAGGCGTTGCTAACGACACTCTAAGATACTATCGACACTTTGCTAAACTTACTTTGGTAGGCTGAATGGTGCGACCAACTAAAACTGTTTTACAATTATTGGTGTATGAATTATCTAGAATTTAAGCATTCATGCCGCCGTCGACCACGTTTACCACCTCGATTACCGCGTCTTTTCTCGAGGAGAATCAATTGACAAGTAGATGGGAGAAAAGATGGGTAATTGAGGTGGTAAACGTGGTTGATGGCATGAATAATTCTAGTTGGTCGCACCATTCAGCCTACCAGATTAGGTTTAGCGGAGTGTCGATAATAATTCTTGGAGTACTTTTATGCTATGGACTAGATTTGTAGTTATCTCAGAGACCCAGACCACATAGTAGCGCGGAAGCTACATATAATGATACTAATGATAGTAAGTATAGGCAGAGTTTCGCGCGCGTGTAATTGTTCTCCTTGTTGATGTTCCTATGCGTACATTGCACACTCGCATATGGATTATTTCATTCGTCCTCATCGACAAAATCGACGTCAGCCAGACGTTTGGAAGCTTGCAAATGGCGGTAGCTATGATGAAGCTAATCTGGAGGATTGGATTCAAGAAAGTCGAACCGGAAAAAGTGTCGGGCAAGCTTCAAGTGTTTTTTCACAGAGCACTGGTGCATCTCCTATCCCTAGTGACTTTGCTTTACAAGATCAATCAGAGACTCTTACCGAATCGAATCCCTTTATCGCGCCACAACTAACCTTTACTACTAGGCTGCTCCTCAGATTCAAGAGTATCTCAAAATAAATCCTATCTTACCTCCTTTTACCGAGAAAGCGGCTTGGGCAGATTCAGTCAATCCTAGAAGATTTTGATGGATATACATTAGAGCTCTCAACTGACATTCCGCAAATTAGCCAGTCATTGATTATTTGTTATTGTAACGGACCTAACCTTCGGCCATATCATGTACGACCAACACTACTGGCTTCTCCGTGATGTTACTAGTCCTGTAGTCCTTTTACTTTGTCTTTTTTATCAAACTAAACACTCAACTACAAAACAGAAACCTCGGCTCCTCAGTGTAGTACTGAATGGCTTATATGATAGCATGATGCGCGCAGGTTGACACCCCCCCAGTGTTGATCGGGTGGGTGATTAAACCCGAATTCTGGTGATCTCATGAGGCGCTATGTTATCTATAGCTCTACTGCCCGTCTTGGCTCTATCCTAGCCTCTATGGCACTCTTGTTAATTTATGATATGATATTTAATATTATGTAAATCATCTTCGTACGCTGGTGACCCGTTCTGCCACTCTGGGATTCGAGCCCGTGATATTTTAATTACTGAGTGAGGCTGTCACGCCTTTAGGCCTTGCATACTGAATAGTCAAAACGACCGTTGAACACAGAAGACGTACAAAATGGGTGAAGCTGAGTTATGTGACAACGCAGAACTATGAATAGGATTGTATTCCTACGGAATAGTCTACTATACACGAGAATACTAATCTAGAGAAAGAAAGAAGGAAAGGGGTCAGCCTGCGCGCACCATGCATCACATAAGCCACTCAGTACTACGCTGAGGAGCCTAGGTTTCTCTTTCGTGATCGAGTGGTTTAGTTTGATAGTTATGAGCCCATAGAAGTACGGTCTCTAGCATAGGGTCTCGGACGTATCATTTTATTCTCTTCGTCACCGGATATTATTCCATTATTTATCCTCTAATCCCATTACATTACTAAATGGCATCAACAACGAAGTCACCAGTCATTCTCGCCACACATAGGGACTAGAGAAAATACATCGAGGTCACAAAGACAGCTGGCCTATCATACAGAGTCTAGGAGCCCATGAACCCTGATCTGACATTAAAGGAACTAGTCGTCGCAAGGCCTGTAGAACTCCAACCGAAGGATGTTAACGGCTGAAAGGCATCCATAGCAGACCTGACTGACGTTAAGGTCACGAGACTCTCATCTTTGCACTACAAGGTGTACGAAAAAGGCCTAGCGACGATGAGAACACGCATTTAGGAAACGTGAGTCGCTTGACCCCAGTATATACCGCCTCCCACTTCTGGAGCCATTCCTCAACTCCGGAATTTCTTGGCCATGCTGTAGGGCCCGGTAGTTCCTTTCCGTTTCCTGGTCTGGTCGTCTGGGGCGAACCTGGCCTTTAGGCTCTTGAGGACATTATAGACAGTGTCGCATTCAAACGCGTAGTGGAGGTTTGCTCTTGTAACCGTTTCCTAAATGCATGTTCGCATCGTCGCTAGGCCTTTTTCGTACTCCTTGTAGTCCTTAAAGGTTAAATTGGTAGCTTTTCTGTAAATATGAGAGTCTCGTGACCTTAACCTCAGTCAGGTCTGCTATAGATGTCTTTCGATCGTTAACATCCTTTGACCGGGGTTCCACAGGCCTTGTGACAATGATCAGTTCCTCCGGTGTCAGATCCGGGTTCATAGACTCTCAGACTCTGTATGATTAGGTGGCTGTCTTCGTGACCTCAATCCATTTTCTCCAGTCCCTATATGTGGCAAGAATGACTGATGACTTTGTTGTTGATGCCATCTCGCTTAGTATGGAATTTAATTGGATTAGAGGATAATAATGGAATAATATAAAATGACGAAGAGAACAGAAAACAATTAAATGATATGTCCGAGAGGACTCTATGCTAGACCGTGCGTCTCTAAGCTCATAACTATCAAACCAAACCACTCGACTACAAAAGAGAACTCTAGAAACTTAGGCTACTCAGTGTGGTACTGAGTGGTTTATATAATAGCATGATGCGCGCAGGTTGACACTTTTCCTTCTTTTTTTTAGTATTCTTATGTATAGTAGATTATTCTGTAGCAATACAATCCTATTTAGCTCTGCGTTGCCACATAATACGAAGCTCAGCTTCACCCATTTCATACATCTTCTGGAGTGTTCAATGACCGCATTGACTGTTCGGTATGCAAGGCCTAAAGGCGTTAATCAACCATCCTCACATCTTAAATCTTTGTAGCGTTCAATGGTCTTGTTGACCGTTAAGTACGCGTATATGCAGAGACTCCAATTCTAGCCTGTATGATATTCAGCGTTCAACGGCTTTTGTTAGTTGTTAAGGACGCAAATACAGAGGCGCTAACCCCTCAGAATCCGAACGACTCGTTTGAATTCTGATATAGAATCGGAAGAGCCCAGAGCCAGAATATGTAATGTGCCAACAGCAACGACACAGCTAAGGAAGCCAGAACTAGACGTGATAGCTACACAGTGCTGAATTCAGAAAACCAGAACAGACCCAGATGTCAGTTAGCAACGACATTACTAGGGAATTCTAGCATGTGCAACTACGGGATGGCGACAGCCATAGAAAGACCTTGAAGCGACGGAACAACATGTGGCGCGGCGACGCAACTACTAAAGCCTAATCTAACTGAATCTACATTAAGAGCAATCAGCTGTTCGATTGAGAAAGATTGCTGAAAATAAGAACGGCCTTGATGAGTTCCTACTTTTAGGCAAGAAGTTACAAATCTCATTACCGGAGAATAACCTCCGCGTTTTGAAGAATCCACCAGACGCTCAAGAAGCATTGGAAGTCGGAGCTTGTTAAAATCCCCCCTGTAAGATCTTTCATCCCTTATAATGCTAACATTGGCTCGAGGATAGAATGTCTTGCTTCAATCAATAAGTCCATTGCTACTCAAGCTGCGAACTATCGAGCGACAGACATTATTCACCTGAAGGGATGAGAGGATGGAGTGGTAATATTTGCCGGTTTGAAAATCGACGGACGACCAGAACAAGAAGACGCTCTTATGTTAATAACAGATCCCCGAGGGTGCGATATGGTTTTAGGACGCTGATGGCTTGGGTCGTCTGGAGAATCCTTTACCAAATCCGTACTATCGGAGTCGTTCAAGTTGACGAGCGTACTACTATCGGTGCATCAGTCATCGAGTCTGTTATCGAACCCTCTGTCGAATCAGTTACTGAATCTGCCGTTAAACCCTCTAAGAATCGCCTCCAAGATGTCGACAACGAAGACGACGTCAAGAACCCCTTATCGATTTTCTCTCCGAAAAAAAAGATGTCGGGAAAAGTTGGTCACCGCCACCTACCGAGAATTGATTATTTGGGAAGGACGATGACCGCCCGCACCCCCATACTATTGCCCGATCCAGAGAACCGGCCTGGGTAAGATTCTATCACTAATCAGGAGCAAGGAGACATACCAACTCATATTGTAGGGCTTGATTCCGAATGCTTCGTCTTGAGACAGAAATGTCTCACAAAGTTCCAGCCCGTCGATGACCGTGACCACTTATTTTTTTCAAGGAAGATACAGAGAATGGGTTCTCGAGACATGAGCCTGAGGGAGTCAAGAAAGGAAGCCTGGTTACTGAGGACGCAGCCCAACAACTACACAGATTAAGACTCTTGGAAGATAGGAGTAAGCCAAATGACTGCATATGTCTAGAAGTTGCACTGGGAAAGGAAAATATTATCTTGAAAGGCATTATTACTACTATGGCACCAACCTCTGTGATACCCGGAGAGATTCAGTCCCACAAGAAACTAGTTGAACTGTCAGATGGGTTGGGTATCGAAGAAAGATATCCTTGCCAACTACCTTGTTATATCCCCCCAGGCTCAGTTCTTGGCTTTAAGTTGCCAAGAAGGACTAGCAGGTAAGCTATTAGATGGACTGGGAGATGAAAACGAAGACTCTTGTCGGCTTGGAATTATGATTGTTGATGATTAGCAGTACGTTCGACCGCTTGTTCAGTTCCTAACAACTGACTCCCAACTCAGACTTTCTAGGCTAAAAGACGACAACCCCCCCCCATTGGAACTCCTGAAGCGCCAACAGCTACCTTGAAAGAACGTATAGTTGGGATTAAAGACATGGAAGCTCTTGAGTCAAACCAACCACCAGTGCGGCTCCTGTATCATCGATGGCTTAGTGATAAGGGATAGAAATCTTGTGTGAAGAATACTTTCTTTCTATTCCAGCCTTTGTCTTTATCCCCATCTCTTGTTGTCGAGGATATTGATATGAGGCAACTATCTTTTCGCTGTCGATCCTGTTTAAGATACTGCTCTTGCCGAATTAGCATGGGGTGAAGTGTTTGGTGACGCTACCTAGAAAGATCGAAGCAGTCACGACGCCTACGACGATGTCCAATAATAGCAAAGAAGACGGATTGAAGAGAAATCTGGCGCAGGAAGAATCGAGAGTTGTAAAACTCGATGGCTTACTAGTATATGTTGAGCCGATGAATGCTTCAGACATCTTAAACTATAGAAGAACCGAGTTTGATACTCAAACCGAGACCAAGATCGTGAATCAGCCATTGAACTCGCATGCCGAATGCCTGGTAATCGAAGCCAAAACCCATTCAATTATTCCTACAGTGCATTCTTACACTAGAATGAAGGTTACTTTTTTTGACGATATCTCAATACTGGATCGCAGCAATTCTGCATTTGTCACTACAACGGTCATTAGTATTCTTGTGTATAGTAGACTATTCCGCAGGAATACAGTCCTATTTAATTCTGTATTGTCACAATTATCGGCTCTTTGATCTTCTTCAAGAAGTTCAAGATAAAGAGGAAAAGTTTTAAGAATCCCGATGCCGAGATGTTTAGCCATGAGGGATATAACAAGTACTACATGTACTCTAAAGGACGATTCTTATGATATTCTCTACATCGTTACAATGCTTTTGGATCGCCGGTTTAAGAAACTTATTCTTGAGTATGAGTTGAGGGATGGAGCTGGTTCCCTTCCCTAATGCTCCAGGTTTCCGGCCTTTGGTACAGACAGCTACCTATGCAAGGTTCCTGTATGTTTTCAAACCGGCGACAAGGAGATGCAGAGTGGTGGCCGTCAAAGATCGCGATTAAGAAACCAGTGGGGATAGAAATATTCAGACCTAAGAGGTGTATTAGCATTAACGTGCTCTTTGATCTCATAGACGCAAGGAGAACACATAGTCGTGAGTTATAATCTCTTCTCCCTTCAGTGGTTTCAATTAATAGGAAGTAAGGTACTGTTGAAGAACCCTATCTAATAAGGCGTAGATGGAGACCTTTCTAATCACATTGAAAAAACAAAGGCCCGAAGCTCGTTACAGCCTTCTGATTCTCCCGTGATAGTAAAGCTCGTACTTCACCGTTAGTTCGACGCAACAAAAGTCGGAATCTATCGACCACTTCCTTATTAATATCCCCACGAGAGGTCCCCAGCCAGTTCCGCGGCCATTCCTAACCTCACAGCACCGGAATTACGTCGCCTTGTAGATAAAGTTACCAATAAGGCTCATTACCGAAAGCTTGCAAATAAAGGTCAAATTTCTTTAATATGAAAATAAAGGGCTAATAGTAATAAGACTCAAGGAGAAGAAAAGGCAACGTAAGAAGCTTCTGAGAAGAATGATCCTAATGCTGCCTAGATCTATAGTCCCAGGGAAATCGCTCGCGCGCGAGAAAAGAATGCCGGAACTGAGGCTGAAGAGCAAGAAAAAAGAGGCAAAAAGAGATTCAGAAGGCCGAGATTCAAAAGCAACGGGGCCAGGAAAAAAAAAGAAGCCGTGGAGCGGAAACGGCAGACAAAGCAGCAGCAAGAAACAGCAAGAAACAGCAAAACAGCAGCAGGAACCAGCTGATAAGCAGCTAGTGAGTGCAATCGGATCCTATCAAACATTGAAACCTCCGATAACAAGTCCTAGACAGCTCTGCGCGAAAGAAAAACCGAGATGAAAAAGCATTTCTGCTAATCAAGCCCCACCAACAACTCCGCCGCAAATGGGTATAGATCCACCTGCGGTCTTTACCCTCCAACTCGAACTATCCAGGCATCTCTCTGGGACTCAGATACTGCAGAACTGTCTTCGAATAAAATTCCCCCAACGCCTTTATTTACATCTTAGCCTCCCGGAAATGAAAATGAGGGGGAAAAGATGTCAAGGCGGTCTCGGCGCAGCTTCAAACGCCCATGTTGGGCAGACGACTAATAAAATAATTCTTCTAGCTATGATCTTGGCAGTATCAAATTCTGAATCAAAAGCAATTAGTGGTTGTTGGGATATTTAAATTTGTAGTTAGTCCTATGGTCGCATTTGTGGCGGGGGAGCGGCGGCTCGAGTGGCAACGAGTATAACCTCGTGGTTGTAAGCGATGGATCTCTGATTCGGTCGCACACGAAGAAAAGACGTGATAAGCGACCGTTGACATCACCAGATTCAGTCACATACCGTATAATTAAAGTCCGTATTTGGATCGGTGTCTTCGCTAATCATCTCAAGAAGGACCCTGATAGGTAATTTGCCATTCAATTCCTGTTGACGGAACGCAGCTCGTTGATTATAGATATCGCAACTCACCAAGCGAATCTTGGGGGTCTCATACTCGAAAATGTTAAGTGTATGACGAGTCAGCATTCCTGTCCTTCTGTGAGCTTCCACACTCCTCTTGAAGTCGTCTCCTTTATATAACGCTATACCCGGCAGGATTAGATGTAAGAGGATGATGATTGTGATTGCCATTGACTGGGGTTGTAACGCCCTTACCATTAGCCTCCAGAAGTGTGATTTGGAAGGGCAGTCGGTCTTTTTTGTGCCTCGATTAGGACGCGTGCTGTCCGCTGCAGCCACCGGAATTCTTTCGCGATCGTAGATTAACCAACCTTTTTAAAGCGACTTGTCTTTTCGATACTTCGTGCGACCTTTGGTGACTGTGAAGCCCAGAGGTTCTACCCATAGGTTGATTGCCCGTATTCTATCGAGCACTAGGAGAGTGTAATGATCTATATATCCTTATAAGATGCTCGCTAATAGTCCCACGAAGGCGTCGAATGCGGACATTGTAGACCGCCTAGATAAGGATCTACGACTCGATCATTGATTAAATTGTATTTCAGGGCAAGCTATTATGGCAAGCTTATAGGCCTCAAGGCTGCAACGCCTACGACCGGTTTATCTCTATGTGTTCAACACTCTCCGAGACCTTTTATTATTTACATTCATTCGGTTTTGCGAGTATTGAACGAAGGGGCTATAGTCAACCTCGTTAATATAGTCCTTGTTTTGAATCTCAAGTAACTCTGTAATATCGACTAGTCCGACTTGTTCCCGGAAGTGAATGAACTTTTCTCGATCCAGTGCCTTAGTAAATCCATCCGCAATCAATGGGAATGTGAAAGAAACAAAGACTCGCTGACTCCTCCATCCACTAGACCCTATCGGATAGGAATTCAGCTGTCAGAATTTTCTCTCCCTTGTATTTCATCTTCTCGAATTATTTTCCTTTCCTTAATGCATGTACTGAGTTATCATCCTCTATTTTCTTCTTAGCTTAGCGTGTAGCCCGCACACTGCCTCACTGCTGCCACAGGGATTCTCTCTCTCTAAGCCAGTTGCCTCCACCATTCATAGCATTCTGTCTCTCCTCTTGAGAGTACATCCTCCCTGTCCTCAGTGAACTACCGTGTAATTGGCCTTGCCGCCCGATACCTATCTTTAGAATCCCAGGCCCGAAAGAAGAAAATCCAATGCCGGAGAAAGGAGAGAGGAGGCCTGAAGCTTCATGGATATATTCTGAAATCCTTCCCACCCCAGTTGTCTCGGGCAACTTGAAGGGAAGCCTAGGACTGGAGACTATATACGTCAGTATTTAACAATATCATAGATGTAAAACCCAATTCAATGGGGGACCCTCGGGATTGACTCCCCGAAAGGGACCTCCAAGAATGGCCCCTCTGAGCTGGTCTGCCTTGCACCAGCTGTGTTAAGGCAGGAAGGAATGCATAGGAAGCTATTCGATCCGGTTTTTATTTCACGTCATCTGGGGCTCTAATAATGGCATTGCTGAAGAATTTCGAGTCGGGTAGATTTCAATTCTGGAATTATCAGAGCCCCTAGCTTGTGCTCGGCTTTCCCGAGGCTGAATTGGAGAAGTTTTGTGCAAAGTCTCACCATCGAGCAGGTAAGGCTCCTAGGCGATGATGAAAATCTTTACGACAGTTGTCATCCCTGGCTGGAAGAGCTGGGATCGGCTACCAAGAACCCAAGTGGAACCGCGCTAACGAGATGGAAGACACCGAAGCCTTAGGCCGGTGGGGAGAGAGGATCATGATCAGCCTACGCCCTACGCGAGCGGAGGAAGGGTAGTGTACAGGTCTTTAATATCAATCCCGCAACCCCACTGTCACGTCATATGTCACGTGACGTACGGTCAAGGAGTTTGTTAGTGGAAAAGTGCTCAGAAACCGAACCCGTTCCGGAAAGAACCATTATTCTAGCGTAGGATGAACAGATACCTTGTACCACGTGGCGGCCAAGGGATATGGTAACGAATGAAGGAAACGCACTAATTGGTGTATAGAATCCATTAAAAGCCGCTCCTGTCATGATTGGTTTGCTTTCATACATACATCTCATACAATCATACACAGCCAGGCTGGGGTTATCTTATGAGGGGCCAGGCACCGCCACTCATCCCCTAAGCCAATCACAAGATCCACAATCCTTACCACCCCACTAATTCTTCTGCACAGACATAATTGTGATGCGCGCCGGTTGGCCTAGGAGGTAGTCTTAGACCCACCTCCCAGCCACATTCTAAAAGAGCCCCCAACTAGGTCACCCTTTTCAAAACTATGCAACGCCGCACCACCACATAAAAAATCAAACTGTAACTCTGTAGATAATTGCTATAAAGGCAATGTTACATTTATTAAAAAATCACAAGGTGGAAGCGTAGGGTTTTGTTTGAAAAAAGGGCACTTTTCGGTCGGGATATGTCACCTGCGGGAGTTTTACCGCTTTCAGTACTGCCGCTAGAAGAATATTAAATATTATGGAATGTGTATGATAAAATACGCGTACGGCCTTAATACATGCCGCTCTGCTTTTTATTACCACTAGTACATACTATATAAACCGCTTTGCGTCATGCGAGTCACCAATATCTGAGTAATCACATCAATGTATACACTAGACGTATTAAGACCATTATTATTATTATTATTATTATTTAATCAAGTTTAGAGTCCGCATGCAGCCTTCATGGCTATGGCAGACTATCCGACTCGACATCTCAGCCTCTTCACAGCTTGGTCTTCGGTACGTTTTCCTCGTCCTTCCAATTGCCTTTAGTGCGCAGAGCATTTGAGTTAACTAGTAGACGGCTAGTAAACTCTCCTTGTGGTCTAGTTACGTGAGGCCCCTTTGAAGGGGTAGGTTCGATACATGATTGGTTCTGAGCTACACACTAGTCGAGTAGTGGTGGTTGTGACAGTAGCCAAATCTACATGAACTAAAGATAACGGAGCTCTTGATTCAAAGTAGGTGCTATTATCAATAAAATATTAAGT
>JAHQZX020000343.1:0-12853 GCA_019804575.2 Pseudotulostoma volvatum | reverse complement strand
CCCGGCATTCCCCGCAACGTCACTTGGCCATAATTTTCGTTCCTCCAATAACTTACCCTTTAGATGCCTTTGGGGATATTACAATTACTCGTTACCGGGTCCACCTTGTTATTATACATTTGTTCACAACAACTCTCCGTCTCTAAGTAGAGGTGGTATAGTGGTCACGCTAGCGTAAAATATACTAGTTGTATTATTAACCATTACATGAAATTACGGTGTATAATACGGTTTACTAATCAAAAATGAATGTCCGTTTTTGAGTGTCCGCCACCATAGTACACTACCTATGGATGATCGATGCACAATACTATAATAATAACTTTATTTAATATAAATTATTATCTCATTACCAATTGAACTGATAACCCCCGCACTATAATAATCAAATAAAAGTGGGAATTAACGGTGGGGGACAATTTCAGAATCCATTCGCTTACAACACGTATTAAACATGCATTCCTGGTCAGGTTGTGGTGATGAAAGTAGTCCCGCCTTCTTTTTTGATTGATGTTCAATTAATTCACCAAAAGATGTCCGTGCCATTGTTGCGCAGACGAGCAGCTGGTTTGCTATGGACACGATCGGTTGTCTGCTATGGAGATGGCAGTGGACGTGTTGGGACAAGGGGATTGCGGATAAGTCCAGAGATCTCAGGTCCAACCGCCAGACGACAACGATCTAGCACAAGGCTGTCGGTGGATGAAGACCACTTTCAAAAGGAGGAGGATACGCCGCCCCCGTCGCGAAAGGCATCGTTGAAATCGGCGAAACCCTTCTCGGAGTTCCTAACAGATACCTTCAATCGCCAGCATGACTATCTTCGCATCAGCATTTCGGAACGCTGCAATCTCCGCTGCCTCTACTGCATGCCGGAGGAAGGCGTGCCGCTTACTCCGCCGGCACACCTCCTAACGACTCCAGAAATCGTGTATCTCTCATCCCTTTTTGTGTCGCAAGGAGTAACGAAGATCCGTCTCACAGGCGGAGAGCCAACAGTTCGTAAAGACATAATCCCGATGATGCAGGAGATTGGGCAACTACGACATCATGGACTTCGGGAGATGTGTCTCACCACAAATGGGATTTCTCTGTTTCATAAACTGGACGCAATGGTAGAAGCGGGACTGACGGGCGTGAACATCAGTCTGGACACATTAGATCCATTCCAGTTCCAGGTTATAACGAGGCGAAAGGGGTTCGAAGCCGTGATGAAGAGCATTAACCGGATCTTGGAGATGAACAAAGTGGGCGCGGCAATCAGGTTAAAGATTAACTGCGTTGTCATTCGAGGACTGAATGATCGGGAAATCATCCCCTTTGTGGGATTGGGCCGCGAGAAATCAGTCGAGGTGCGCTTTATCGAATACATGCCGTTTGATGGGAACCGGTGGAACCGAAACAAGCTGTTCTCCTATCAAGAGATGCTCGCAGTAATCCGAGAGAAATATCCCACTCTGGAGAGAGTGCCGGACCATAAGAACGATACAAGCAAAACATATCAGGTTCCCGGGTTTGAAGGTCGGGTAGGCTTTATAACAAGCATGACGCACAACTTCTGCGGCACTTGTAATCGCCTCCGAATTACTGCCGATGGGAATCTGAAAGTCTGCCTTTTCGGAAACGCCGAAGTCTCGCTCCGCGACTTGATTCGGAAGGTGAATAACGGTAAGCCAATCGACCAGGTGAGAGTGGAGACTTTAAATTTGCCGGATTCAAACCAGATGACTACTCGCATTCAGGGTGAAGGCGGTAACCGTTTTAATGAGATGCAGGTAGAGCTTCTCGACGTTATCAACCTAGCTGTAAAGCGCAAACAAGCGAAACATGCCGGGATTGGCGAGCTTGAGAATATGAACAATCGGCCAATGATTCTTATTGGTGGGTAGGCGACTCTAATATATCACTGGGTTAGCTTGCATTCTCATTTAGGGCATGGAGTGAGTCTATATCGCCCTCTGATTTTGGGCCCCAGCTTCTCTCCCCCGTCCGTTTGCTTCTTTTACTTCGTTCTTCAATTCCTTATGCTTGAAGCTGACAGACATACTCTAGGTGAAAATTTAGTCGCCGATAGTAAGACGCAACTTTCCCCTCGAATATGCTGCTATCGCCCGCTGGACTCGTCACCATCTGCCGACCCGGCTTTCAGAATTCCAATGCACCCTCTCACTCCCGGTGCACGGATTATCCACCAGAGTCGGTTGTACAGCACTAAAGCTCCGGAACATGATCCATGGGGCTCAAGCCTAGAGTGCCGAAACACGAAGAAAGATCAAGCGATGGCTTCATTACCCGCCGCGTCGGATGTCGGATTGCCGCACTTGACCCCTTCGCAAACGGTTCACATGACCCAGATTGACGAGAAACCGATCACAAAGCGTCTCGCTACAGCCACATGCGTCGTTTTCTTCTCAAATCCCACCCCTTATCAGCTCCTCGGCAGCGGGAAACGCATGACAAAAGGAGATGTCTTCAGCGTCGCCCGTATTACTGGGATCATGGCTGCCAAAAAAACAGCTGACATCGTCCCTCTTTGCCATCCCGGGATAGGAATCACAGGAGTCGAAGTAGACGTCGAACTACAATCACCGTTCTCATCTAAAGATAAGCCCGGGGTCGAGTTTGTATATGGCTCCATGCACATCACCGCTACGGTGACCTGTCTCGGTCGCACGGGCGTAGAGATGGAGGCTCTGACAGCCACCGTAGCTGCTGCGCTAACGATCTACGACATGTGTAAAGCTGTCGATAAGGGGATGGTTATCGGCGAGGCGCGAGTTATTGAGAAACTCGGTGGTCGAAGCGGTCATTGGGTTAATGGGCGGAAGATCTAAATCATCCATCCCATCTTCCCATCATAATTCTTGGTAGTATTTTCTTCTTTTCCCTTCGACATAAACTACCTGTCAACCTGCCTACAGGCATGCTTAAAGACTATCCTGCGCTAATAAAAGTCAGCCTTGATTTTCTTTTAGCCCAATGGTCAGTTGATGCCACCGATGATATATTATTGTATATAGTGTCTTCTGTGCCGTTCCCCTATATATATTAGTACATTAAAATAGCCAAGGATACCAATCAGACACAGAAAAAATGGGTGAAGTCTTAATTTCATGGGTATTCGTCGAGAAAACGATTTTGTTACTGATAATACTTTGTCCGATGTAGTTCCGATGTAGTGCCGGTGAGGAGTCATTATCGGGGGGGGGGTAAGTAGTAGGGAAACAAAGACTGGGTCAAGATGCTGGTCCTGTCGCCATGGTAACTCTTGTTGTGACAGCCAAAAGATCAACAAGTGCAGCTTGCGTACTGTGGGCAGAGTATCTCCTTTAGTATAAAGATTCCAGCTTTTGCAACCCCCCTCAGTTTCGATATACAGTTCTCAACACAGTTGATGAGGCATCGTGTTAACAACACGGCAAGTTTATTGGCTTGTGAAAACAAGTGATGATCGGGGACAATTGATCAGGGTAGCTGCGAGAGTTGATGGCTTCGGGCCTTGACAATAATTTACTAATGATCAAGGCAACCTTCGACCACTTAGCAATGGGTAATTAACATTTTAGCAGCATACTTTGTCGATTAATCAAAAACACTACAAATCTACGTTGTCAGATTTTTTATTTGGTGCTGTGGTAGGGCTGGGGTTCGTTGTCAAAATGTCTGTCGGGCTCGTTGCTTGAAGGGCTATGGCATACAGTATTTAGCATTCCGGTACCATAGAGTCTCAGTAGAGAAGCTAAACAAGCTATATTTTATAGCTATGTTTTATATCATATCATAGGATCGAAAATGTCGATCAATCAGGCATTCCCAGAAAGTAAAGTCAACATGCTGACTTTGTGCAGGCCTCAATTACCACCCACCCCACCATCTATCTCCTCGTGCGTTGCTCACCACCAATATCAGCCATCTCTCAAGTTGCGGCAAGAACTCCGAGATGTGGTATACCGTCATAATCAGGCATATAGTCAAGGGATGATTGACAGAGAGACTATTCCGTTATATCTCTTTTTGGCCGGGGCAGGTACGGGTAAATCCCGTAATGCTAGTGAACTACACATCCTTGCTCGACAGTGTTTTGATGGAACATACTTCAAGGAAGGTCGTGAAATCGCAGATTGCCTGATGGATCCGTATGTCTTTCATGTGGGCCTAGAGAATGGAACATCTTTAGAAAAAGACGAAGAATCGTGGAGTAGAATCTGCTTAAAAATACTCCTACAGTTACTCCCCGAGTGTAAAGGGGCGCATATGACGATCTCTGAGCGGAATGAGCTTTTTGTTCCTCCGACACCATATCAGGTTATTTCCGGCTTGAGAGCTGCAGAACCGGCCGATGTATTGAAGAAGAAGGATTTGGTTCTTATAGTTGATAGCTTGCGAATGCTTAATTTTGGATGCAACGATCTTATGATATAGTTACCAGACTTGGGAACTTTGCGCATGGGGGCTTTTACCTTGTTTGCGGAACATCAACCATATCTGGGCCAGTCTCCCGTGCTATGAGGGAGTCGCAGCGCTGGAGAGTGTACCTACCATGCGAACCGATCGAGACTTCAAGAATGGCTGATGGGCGAGCTGCGTTTAAACATCATAATCTGCTTGCGCAGGTACTGATTAAGGATTGTGGAGGTCACGGACGGGCCCTCGAGATATTAGCGCAGGATATGGACATGATTCAGAGCAATATTAACAACGTTTCTTTGTTCATTATCCTTGGCTAAGTTCAATATATGATTCTATGATCCCCAGGGAGGGAAATGCACCAGTGATAATTAAATCAGTGATGGGCAACGGGTGCCTGGCGAGGGACGCCCCTGGGGGACGTTGTATGCCTGATGAAGTGTCCGGACGCGGCCTCATTCGTTTTCACATAGTCAATCCGCGTGCAGAGATTCTATGGGGCAAATCCGAGATACCATACATATGGATTCTGTGTTTATGTTGCTCCACTTACAAAGAACACCATCTTTTTCGGGAACTTCAGTTATTGGATTACAATCAATTTGCCTGCATGGACAACCCAATACACCTAGGGAATTCTTCACATGACCCATTTGAGAAAACCATCCTCCAGGTCCGAAAGATCAAGTCATACATGTTCGCGGAGGGCGAGCTTGTAATGATTGCGCGTCTCCACCATGGTGGAAAGATGACCGAATCTACCGCGGGGATTAGCTCTGTCAATCACTCTTTGACAGATGATGTCGCAACCAAGCAAACCCCGACAAAAACAATATCCGAAAATGTGAAAGAATGGATAGTTCAGACTGAAAAACACGGATGCACAACTTTATCCTCCTCAACAAACCCTGTGCCTCAGCTGGGGATGCATTGGGCGAAATTGACCAGGTTGACCCTTAAGCTTACATACATTGCATTTCTATAGCGCAGCATGTCTTTCGTTGGACATTATTACGTGACGTCTAGCATACCATTGAGGTGAGGCATTTTCCCGTCGCCAAGATATAGCGGTTTATATGCGAGCAAATGACAGCCACTGCTTGCATTGAAAGAAGCGGTGATAAATCAAAATTATTGTATAATACAATACAATCACGATAAGTCTGAAAATGTAAAAGAGACGGCAATATGGACTGTCTTTCTTTCTAGATGATGTTCTCCAGTTTCCCGTTAAAGGTATAGCGGCTAGCGTCACGGAACTTAGTGGATACAGCAAACTGCGAGTCCGCCTTGATGACAAAGGTGCGAACAAGTTTTTAGAGGCTGAGACCACAGAGCAGAGCAGGAGAGTGTATTGTAAGGTGTATTGCTGGGATAACACGTCGGACTCAATCAAATATATCTATTATCCTCTATGTTGTTTGAACATGCCAGCATCACCGGAGGTGGCTATGGAGCAGGTTGCTGAGCAGGAGAACTTTCTATCATTTAATCGTCGGTTCGCCTTCTACAGCGCTATCGCTTGTAGTCGGCGAAAGCAAGTGTCACGCGGAAGCAAGTTGTCACGCTTCGCAAAAACCAAACAACACATCTTTAACCTCCTTCATTGCACTTCTAATAATCCCAAAAAAATTATTGGAAATGGAGCCTGAATATTATGGGCCCCATCCCACCAAATAAGACTACAACCATGCCTTTAATAACGCGTTTTTGTGGGCCTTAGGAGAGGGTTCCGGAGAGCATCCTACTACTGCTGCGAAGGAGTGCACCCGGAATAGCCAGTTGCCATGCACGAGGATCTTGTGAAAATAAATTCATCTTTTTTGTCTTATGGAAGGCGGCTAGATGCACTTGAACGGACATTTTCCTTCAGTTTGGCAAACCTTTTAGTTTCAAGCTCAATTAGAGAGCAAATGAATTTTTACGAGTCAACTTTGCGATCATTTAAAGTAGCTCCCGGTCACGGAACCCATGCGGATCGGCCTTGAGGAATCTTGTGTGCGGGAACGGCCTCAGACACTTGAATGACATGGATCACTGTGATGTGCGATATTTCTGAACTGTTCCTTGGCCTTGCGATGTCCCTAGCGCCTCTTGCCGTCGTAAACATTGTTGAAGCAGATCTTGCTGAATGACTTCCAAATTTCTGAATTCGCAACGTAATATACTATTATTATCATTTGATAATCACGACATTGGGGAATTATATCTGATGTAGAGGGACGACTGTGTTTGGTGCAGAAGATCAAGTTAGTAACTTCTATGTAGTGTTTGGTTTGGAAATGTCTCACCTGATCAAATGAATCACGATCCGATGATAGAATGAATTAGGTATCCTTGTGGAGCCAGTAAATCAAGGATTCAAAGATACATATCATACAGAAAACAAGAAAACCAGATCTCTCATGTTTCATCTAGTATCATAATACCTATCCTATTAAGTACCAAATGGGATGATAGTGTCTCAGGTTTATCATCATGAGATCCTCCTAAGTCCGTCTAGTCTTGATTATTTCTTCTGTTCTCCTCTCCTTCCATCTTCTCTTCCGACTTTATTTCCCCCCTCCTCTCCTCTCCGGATATGTCTACTGCCTCAATGCTTGTCCCCCACACCGAAAACATCGCTGAGGTTTATGCCACTGATGGGGATGAGCCCAGCATAATCGGATCTCCTCATGTCCAGGCGCGCTGGCATCGCCTAGCCCTCCAATTTCGCACCCAATATGGTGAGCCGGCGAACTTTGTCGCCCGCAGCCCTGGCCGGGTGAACATCATCGGCGAGCATATTGACTACAACCTCTACGATGTCTTGCCTACCGCTATCAGTGTCGATGTCTTGGTGGCAGTTCGTGTAGTTCCTCTCACATCCCAGGGTTCCGATGCGGTCGTCGAGATCGCCAATATTAACCCCCACCGGTTCCCCGCCCGCCAATTCACTGTACCCTGCGACACCGATGTCGAGATCGACCCTGCAAAGCACGAATGGGTGAACTACTTTAAGGCCGGACTGTGCGGTGCGCTGCGATTCCTCCGCCAGCGACTCCAGTCGGCCCGCATCCAGTCTGTTCCATTCGAGCCCCTCAGTCTGCAGGTGCTCGTCGATGGGAATGTCCCTCCAGGGGGAGGCGTCTCCAGCAGTGCCGCCTTTGTCTGCGCTAGCATCCTAGCTGTGCTCGAGGCTCATGGCCATCACGTCTCCAAGCAGGACCTTCTAGATGTGGCCGTGGTTGCGGAGCGTGCAGTGGGCGTGTATTCGGGCGGGTTCCGTCTTCCCCTGCGACTGTTCTCTTGCCTTGTTCTTATCCTCCCGCAACCTCACGCTGATGTGAAATCGATCCGAATAGGATGGACCAGGCCGCTTCGATCTTCTCATCTCGAGGGTATTTGCTCTACACCCAATTCTTTCCGCGTTTCGTCGTTCAACAGGTCCCCATCCCAATGGCGGAGGAAGAAATCACCTTTCTCATAGCCCAGAGCTTCGTGACATCTAACAAAGCTGAGACGGCGCCTCGGCACTACAATTTGCGGGTGGCTGAGTGTGCTTTTGCCGCTGTGGTGCTGGCCAAGATGCACGGTATCACGCTTGAAAGAGACAGCAGCTCCCTGGGCTGGAGCTTACGCAATTTTCATCACCAGTTCATCGATGAGAGAGGCTGTCTGGAAGACCCGCTAGCTTCTCAGCTCGACCTGATTATCCAAACTACAAAGGAGTCACTTTCCCAAGAGCAAGGATACACGCGCGAGGAAATCGCACGGCTGCTTGATATCACTGCTCCCGAACTCGAATCCTGCTACCTTTCCGCGTTTCCTGTCCAAGCAGAGCGGTTCCGGCTTCGGCAACGAGCCTTACACTGCTTCACGGAAGCGCAACGGGTTCTTGACTTCAAGGCTTGCCTGTCAATGACGGAGAAACTGGATGAGTCACGCCTCCGCTATCTGGGCCAGCTGCTTAATGACTCCCAAACCTCCTGTCGAACTGACTATGACTGCAGCTGCCCTGAGATTGATGAGATCTGTGCGATTGCCCGGCAGGCCGGCACCTGGGGTAGCCGCCTCACGGGTGCCGGCTGGGGTGGATGTACCGTCCATATGTTACCCCAATCCAAGGTTGAGGCGGTCACGCAAGCACTGTACGAGAAATACTACCAGAAGCGATTTCCCAACCTCAATCCGGAGAAACTGACAGAAGCCATGATCATTAGCAAACCCGCTAATGGGTCTTTTTTGTATGAGAGCCTCTTCCACTCATCCTATTCCATTGATCTACCATGGTCGGCTAATAAATCTTTTGCAATCTACTGCAGAGTCATGGGCGGCATGCTTACTCATGGTTTGGTAGAGAACTAGTGGTTTCGCATTCTGGAATTGATCTCTCTACAACCAGCGCCGGGCAAGGTAATGTAGTTTGTTCCGATCAAGCCCTGTTTGAACTCTGTTATTATAGTAGTATCTGCTTCCCTTGTGGTGACTCAAATGCGTATCCCTTCGTCTGAGCACATTCTCGGTCTATTCGGTTCATCATTTTGCTTCTTTCGTCCCTCACTAGAAACCGAATGACGCAGCTCATCCAAACTCTGACTCACATATTCTATCGAAACAGCAAATCCGCCTGGATCGCACCCACTCGGACATACATGCGCTTCAATCACATATGATCTCTCTAAAAGAGAAAAGAGATAATGAAAACGAAATGAATGAAAGAGACTCTTGGCTTACTATTTCGTAGTCGTAGCAGCAGGCCCACCGTTTTGGCAAACAAGCACTAATCTTCTTCATCCCACTTGTATCTACTTTTTTCTAAACTCTTTCACTGCGCGGGACTCGGACCGTGCTGTATTTCTTTTCTTATCTCCCTTTCTCGATATCCTTCTCACCATCGTTATTACCGGCAACGACTTTATCACCCGGCTTGACAATTGCGAAAGAGTGGCTAGAGCCCGACGGACGAACCGTTCCTCAAGTGAGGCAGGGAGGCCTCGAGCGGACATACACTTAGCCTTGGAGACTAGCTCCTGGATCAGCTTCTTCACGCTCAGTTGACACATTCTCATCCCCTGCCTCGATAACGTCACGCAGGCTGCTTCCGTGCGGCTCTCTCGTACGAAGCGTGTCGAAGATGATTATTCTTGAGTTGGTCATGTAGCTGCTGAGAGTCTAAAATGCCATTGAGAGATTGGAACAACTGTTGGTGCTGCTGCTGCCTACTAGTTTGGGTTGGATAATGATTGCTTAAGGAGGTTAACGAGAGCGACGGTGGTAATAGGATAGGAAGCATGAGAAACAATATGTGAATTGGCGTTGCTATCATGATCTCCAAATTCTGAATTATCACTGTACCTTGGAGTGTTTACATCTTTGGTCCTCTAGTTCCTTTTCTTCCCGGTTGGGTTCTTGTTGATTTTGTAGCGGAGACCACGCGCAACAAGAATACTTCGAGGAAATCATGGCTGGATGTGACCAGCGTGAATTCATGTAACCCCAGAGTGGGAGAAAAGTAATATGGATTGAGGATTGCTGTCCTGGATTCGGGAGAGAGAGAAACCGGCCTACGACTTCCTCCGAGCTTGCGTTGCATGAGGACGACAGAAGAATAAATGTTCTGCTTGGTCGTTCAGCCGGGACCAGTGTTCAAGTGTCCTTGCTTTCAATTTGACTGGGGGATTCAATTGCTGTTTCTAAGGTTGTGTGATCTTGCAGTTGACTGCAGCGGCAGCAGAGACTTTTTTTTTCGTCAAGGTCCTTGCTCTAGTTCTCATTGTGGATAGATTCTATACTATTAGCCTTTTTCCTTTAAAACACAAATGTAATCGTCGGTCCGCCTCCTACGGCGCTATCGCTTGTATGTAGTCGGCGGAAGCAAGTGTCACGCTCCGCACAAACCAAAATCAAATAACACGCGTCCTTGTGGGTCTTAGGAGAGGGTGGGTTGGGTTCCGGAGACCATCCTACTACTGCTGCCAGAATCTACCATGTCAAGGAGGACTCTCTACGTCGAGCAATATACCGATCGAAGAGGAAACAAAGAACCTCCTCTGAGGGAGTATATAACAGACATGGAGGAGCAACAAATACTGAGTGAGGCACAAGAGGAGGCCATATGCCAGTACTGCTACGAGCAATGAGAGATGGGTTTGGGCGCGTCGCATAAGATGGTTGTTTCGGTGATCGCTCATCTGAAAAAGGTAAGGCATCATTAGATTATTTTCATGTTTCTGACGGCAATTCTCACCGTAAATATCTATAGTCGCAATCCCCTCCACAATCACCTCCGTCTTGGAGCTGGTTCACGAAGTGGCTCAAGGCCAACAAAAATTTCCACATGATTAAGACAAAGCTAGTTGCTCATGCAAGGCTTGATTCTCACACCGAAGAAGACGTTAAGGAGTGGTTCAACAAATACCGTGATATAACACAAGGTTACGAAGGGGAAGAATGATCTCAATATGGATGAGCTAGGAGTCCGGGTTGGGTGCCCTGCAGGGGAACATATCATTGTCCCAACTGATATAAAAGAGCATTATACATCTAGTCCTGAGAACCGGAAGTCTCTGACCGTTATCGAAACCATCATTGTAGATGGAAGAACACCTCTGCCGCCTTTCATCATTTCTCTCGGAAGAAGATAATAGAGGATAGGATTGGCTAGTTGAGGAATTCATTGGAACTGAGAGATTAGCTTATTCACCCATAGGATACACAAACAACCAGATTGTGTTGGGGCATCTTGACCATCTGATCGAGCACTCTCATCACGCCGGGCCGGATAAACCCTGGAAGATGTTATTACTTGACAGACATGAATCCCACAGAACAGATTCTTTCCAACTGAAGGCGGCGGAAAACCACATCAGACTCTTCTTCTTTCCTTCACATCTTACGCACGTATTGCAGCCACTTAATGTAGGCATCTTTCCGCCGTGGAAACATTACCATGATCTGGCAGTCCAGTGTGCTCTCCATTGTTATGCGCAGCCTATATATATACATCCCGTATCATCATCATTCATACGCTTATCTACGTCATTCATTACATGCAACACGTTATTCATATGCTCTATCTATGTCATTGAGATGGAAGGGTATAACTTGGCATCTCCCACCTGGAATTCCTGGAATTTCCCTTCTTTCTAAAGCCAGACTTTAGCCTTGTATTCACCTTTGTACCGGTGTACCCCATTATGTGTATAGTAGCATAGTCATTCCGCTCCCAATATACACTATTCGCTGCCTACAGAGTGTTACATCAACAAGCCGGAGGTTGAAGCGTAACATCCACAGTCTCAACACTGAATACTCCATCTCTTCCTTGTTCCAGGATCTTACCTCAATTTGGCAACAAGCTATGCAAAAGTATACAATCGTGAATGCTCTTAAAAATTCAGGCATGTGGCCGGTGAGTTGTAAGGCTGGTCTTAAACCCCTTTTGCGTTTACTTTCGTTGCGAATCCTCTCTTGGAGCGACGCATGCTCTATACGCATGCTCTATAACTTAAGAGCTCCATAGGTCTTCGGGGCGGGAAGGTGGTAATGATGGAAGATCCAGAGCGCCATCTTCTTCCTCCACATCATCGATTGTTCTCTTTTTTTTTCTTCTGATAGGCTCTCATTTTCTCGAGAAGAAGTATTCACAAAGGAGGACCGTCTGCCAAAGTGGAGACCTCCGGGAAAAGATGGCAATCAGGGATCAGGAAGAGTTAGCAGAGGCGCTCCGGAAAGCAGAGAGATGTCTTTCACTGGCGGTTAGCAAGGCCAAAAGGCAGCTTAAACAGCGAGGGATGCAGGCTAGGAAGGGCGAGAAAGCAAGACTCCAGCGCCTGAAGGAGTGCACCCGGAACAACCAGTTGCCACGTACGGAGGATCTACACCCTGTTCGAGAACCGATAAACAGCCAAACTCAAATCGAGGCATTGATGTGCACGGCAGAATACTACCCTAAACTTGTTCAGGCTGTGAATGAAGCCAAAGCGCATTATCCTGAGTGACGGTGACAGTGACTATGTAGTGTAGTCTTCAGGTTACGGGAGCGTGACGCTTGCTTCCTCAGCTACAAGCGATAGCGCCGTGGAAGGTGGGCCACATGCGGACTACCTGAGTATGATATGTACATTACATATTCTAGCTGGTTGATGCCAGTGATGATTTGTCTGAAGATGATCAGTGGTAGCTAAATATAGAATGTCCTCACGATGGTATGTTATATCATACACTATAAGATAAGTGAGAATGATACCTAATTAAATAACTCACAAGCATGTTATTTATGTATGTATCTTATAGTTACATGGACATGGAGTGCATGTCTAGGGGTCCCTTAGTATGCGAAATTTCGCCGAAACACACCAAAACTTCTTTCGGCTAGAGTTATGCATATGCCAAGAGTTGTGCAAGTGAACCACGTAAATTTGACTGTCTTGAAGTATACAACAGCCTCCTCAGCCTCAACCCA
>JAHQZX020000342.1:0-12856 GCA_019804575.2 Pseudotulostoma volvatum | reverse complement strand
TATTGGCAAAGAGTGGCGTATGGCACTTCGAATGGAAGAAACTCACTTCACACCAGGAAGCACACATTCCTGGTGAGGATCGTTTTGTTACGAGTTCTCATCATTTGTCATCAATCACGTGGTTTACTTGCACGAAACTATATTGGGGTTAGCATAATCCAAATTAGGATTAGTCGATATGGGTCCTTTCCTATTGGGGCAAAGTACCCAGTTGAGACGAGACGTCTCATGTGCCTAAAAGTTGCCTTTTTTCAAACGCCATAGGCTCCTTCGGCAGTAGGAATTTCAAGAACATTATGTTTAATAATAATCAATGCTCTATGACCTATTGTTTATAACTCTACGACGACCCCGTGTGGTGTGGTTGAGGCAATGAATTTTGAAAATGTTAACTTTTTCTTGTGGTATGTGGGTAGGGAACGGAGTTCCGCCACCATAGCAGCCAGCATACTACCTGTATTTTGATATTCTGAAAATATCTACCAGGTAAATACCTGGTATTTAAAATTTTTTTTTTTTTTAAATACTCAATATACCATTTCCGACCCTACACCCTTCTTTTACTGGTAGTGTGGGTCTTTACGTAAATTTCCTAGACAGGGTTAGCCTAGTCAATTGCCCCTCTTGTTATTTGTCAACTCCCTGCTGCTCAGCCGTTCGCTCGCCCATCTTTTGTATAGTTCCCCCAATCTCGGGATACATATCCACTAACCGTCGAAGTCGGTCGGTTTCTATGATTATTCCTATAGTTGCTTATTGTTTTTGCCAAGTGTGAATGAGAAAGTACACTTCAAACTGCACCACCTCAAGCCTTACATTGGCTCCCCTCAGAAATCATAATCGTCCCGAAGGCCCATTCCCGGTAACCAGACTCATCATTTGCCCTGTCTACCTATCTCTTGTCCTGATGGGTTCTCCAAGACACAATGGGAACATGAGCCTCATTGGGCGCGTCAACTACGACCTGGCGAAGAGCGATAAGGGGCAATATACAATTACATCGAAAGAATTCTCACAGGTTGAACAGTACCTAGAGAAGAAGAAGATCAAGTGAGCTTATATCTTTTATACCAGGTTATTACATACCTCATCATATTTCGTGACAGGTACTCTTATAACGGTGCTCAAGCAACGCTACGTGTCTCAATGCCAACATTCATACACTCGAGCTGTAATTTATGGATGAGAAGATGGGTTCAAGAAATGGAAAACTTAGGAGACATCAGGCCGTTAGGTGCGGCAGTTATAATTGATGCAACCTTAAAGACTTTTAGAAACGATTATGAGGGAAGGCGAGTAAGCTATTATATCAAACTGTATTAGATCTTCTAACTTGAGTATTAGTGCGAAAGAGCCGGATGCGGGCCTCTATCCTTACGAGAGAAAGTGGCCGACTATAGCTCTAGAGGCTGGATACTCTGAAAATTATGATGATCTCATTAGGGATATGCGGCTGTTGATTGAGGGTTCTGAGGGTAGAATTGGCATCGTCATAGTGGTTAATATTGAGCCCTTGAAACCTCATGAAACAGAGATACAGAGTGGCTTCATACAGGTCTATAAGTATGATCAAGAAATGGGTAAGGCAACCAGACATGGCGGAAGATTAGTAAGGTCCTTATACAATACCTCTTATCTTTCTCAGTAGCTAACTCGTTTAGCGGCTATACCCACCTCCTGCGGATAGCTCGCAACAATGCCTGAAGCTTACCTGGAATCAAATCCTCCGAAACAAACTACAAGAGCATATATCTGATTCAGAACAACCCCCACCGCTCTACCTTGAAGCATTACGCACAATCCTAAATCAAAATACCAAAAGACATCTGTCGTTCAAACATGAAGGAGATGATTCGGAAATGGAATAGAAGGTGTTTGTTCCCCCCATTTTCAACCATGGTAGAATAACCCGGTTAGTAATCCTAACTGTACCTATTTAACAATACCGTCCTATGCAGCCTTTCGGCCGCTTAAAGATGTTAAATAATACAACAACAACAACAACGATTAGTAATCATTTAAGTGGACGCCGGTTAGTCACAACGAAACCAGTAGAAGTGCTATCTAGGAAGCTGGTTTCCCGGATCCGGCCGAGGCCCCGAGCTAAGATCGTGGGGATTCGGAGGGCCTTGAATTCGAGACGTTACCTGATACGGTGGCGCCACAGGAAAAACTTATACATACTAATTATTATTAGCTATCATAGTACTGCCATTTAGATAGGCTAGTTTACTCTACCCGTACTAACTATGGTAGTCCACACAGGCTCTGCGTTGTGTTCCACGGGAACATGCACGTTAAATATACAATTACTGGCGGTGGGGGGACTTGTGGTCTTCCGGATTCAGGGAATTCCGCTGAGTTCCCTAATATCTGCGATTCGGCAACATACGGTTCCCCATTATTTTATCTGCGATTGATTTTCAAGACCGTTGTTGAACATCAGGTGACACTCCTCTGGGTATATATTTTGAATCCATGTTTTGGGATGTGAAAGCATAATACGACAAGGTATTTCTTGCCCATTTGACATTCGTAAACAGTCACCGTAAGCATACTACTACTAGTAAGGAAACCCGTACCCTCTGGCAGATCACCTATATCTGATCGGCAAGATTTGTATGAACAGAAACGATATATCAGTCTTCCATTGCCTTCGTCCTAATATGATATTAACATAAATTTTCAAGGAAACAATTCATCGGACCATTTAATATGAACATAAACCCTTGTGTTAAGAATGTTCATGACTCAGCACCTCAAGAGAGAAATCCATGCTCTAATAAATAAAAAAAGAACAAAAAAGGAAAACCCGCTAACTAGCATGTATTCAGAAATAAAACAGAAAGATATATTGCATTTTATAAAGTTCTGTCTTCATAAATAGCCCTTGAATTTGCACAAGAGATATGGGGAAAGCCCATATCAAGGCCCTGACTGAGGTGTTGAATTGAAAATTCGAAATAACGCGTAGATAGATAGCTGAAATAAGGGTTGTTGACAAATTAGATAGTAAGCTCAGTGATTCATAGGTGGAAAATGGATTCATATACAGCGTTGAACTACTCTGAATTTTGAAAGTCGAATTCTTCACAGCTTAATTGGTGGAGCAGGAGGGTGTAGTTAGCACGAAAGAAAAGAATTTGCTATAGCTACTACAGGATAAAATGGAGGCTGGCAGCATACATGTTGAAGAGTTGCGTTCACCAGTGTATGTCTCACTAATGGTTTTCGGGGTATAAAGCTAGAACTAAATAGTATAAGCCTCCTTTAAAAATAAGGAATTACGGTTATGATCCTGGAATCAGAACTACGTACATTCTGTACCGAATTCCAACCAAGCACACAGTTAGCCATTTACATATAATAGGTCAATAGGGACGCTTTAGTCCCTTTTGTCAATAGAGATTCTAGGGTTTAGTAAGCAGTATTCATCAGAGCCATGCACTTACTCCCTATATCCCATTTCGCCCAAAGTAAGTCGGTAATAATTTAGTTTCATATCCCGTCTGACCGGTGTCTGTTAGCAACGGCGGTGACAGTCTCAATTTTACATCGGCCCAGGGCACCGGCCACAGCCTATTTCATTTCAGTTAGCATACAGCACGCAACAACCTTGGTCTCAATAATATAGTCACCAGGACTTCTTACCGACTATATTCCGTCCTATGTAGGTCAGCAAGGCTCCATTCCATGATATCATCAGGGTGTTAACCGAAGCTACTTACACCATATATACCATCCATTCAGCATAGTTATGTCAACAACCGATCTCAAGTCCAGAGGCTATAGCTTATGATACCTACTCCCAATTGCTATACCACAGCTGGTCAACAGTAGTCTTTGTTCTCATCAGCGATGATTAAGCCTAAGATACATACCTTCTGCATTCCACCCATTCAACATCGCCTAGCGATAATTTTAGCTCTCTTAAGCGGTGGTCGAGGGCACTTACATTCTTCATTCATCCAACCAATTTGCTTAGCAACTAGCCATCTCAGTTCTCGGTTTCGCTTATCAAGGCCTCTTACCAAATATGTTCATCCCACAAATATAGATCAGCAATACCAGGTATCGCCTCTAGAATAATTGGCAAAACATACACACTATATCCCGTCCAATCAACATACGTTAGCGAGCTCTCGAGTTCAGTAATGCTCTAAGCAAAGTCGCTTACTTTCTATATCTGTTGGAATAGGATGAACTTTTAATAATTGTCTCTGAACCAGAGAAATTCCTCGTCTCATACTATGGGTACTAAGAGTCACACTTTCTGTATTCATTTCTTTAGAAAAAGGCATTATAGTTTAGGGATCAGAGCTCTTACAAGCCATATTTCATGCTAGTAGCATGATTAGCAATGATCTGCAGCCATCTCGATAATATCATATATACTAGTGTCATATACATCCTACCATTATAAGTCAGTGACACCTTCGGTATTTAAGATAGCCATATACCGGGTCCACATACTTCCTATCTCGCATAGCACCATAATAAGTCAGTAATAAATCTGGACCCTGTAATTCTGTAGTGATTATAGCAATTCACAATCTATACATCATGCAAGCAATATCAGTCAACCTTATCACCAGCTCTCTTTATCCCTCAGTCAGCCTCACTCACTTCCTACACCGAATTCAGTCAATATAGGTCAGAAATTCAGCTCTTGCAGAATTCCGACCAACATTCGTGACTTACGCCTATATACCGTAGAGACACCATAATTGCTAGCAGAGCCTCATATCACAGTACTGGGAATCACTTTCTATTACATTTCAATAAACGATGGTCAGAAATGATTTGTTGTTATCATAATTTAGCGATCAGATGCTTTACCAGCTATATTTCTCGCCAGCCCCAAAGTCAGAAATTCTCAACTTCCTAACAATTATCGTAATCTTGATAAATGATAGGAGGCACCGACCTCCTACTAGTATATTCTTCCCAACAAGCTTAGGTCAGAAACAGTCCAGTCCTAGTGGTATGCCAGTAAAGACTGTACCCTTCGGCCCAATATCAATTAGAGGTTGTAATTATCCTAAGGCTACTCACAATCTATATATCAAATATTTAACCCGATCAGTATAGCATCATCCTGAGACACCTACATCAGGCTAACCCGTTCAATCTAAATAGACTAACAAAACGGAATAGGGTCTTGCCTGAACTGAATTGCTCTAGGGTCGCTCTAACTGCCCTATATGGGGCGCGATAAGTGAGTCACGTGTCTAGCGGTCCTGATGAAGCTTCTATATATAGAATCTTGCCTATTGGTAAGCTTCCTTTAAGTCTCTACCGCAGTGAGTCCGCAGTATCGCTTTCTCATCCCCAATCGATAATGCCCATCTCATCCGACTTAGAGCCTTCACTTGATAAAGACAAGAAGACAGAATAGACTAGGTAGCTCCTGTGCTGATAGTATGTTCTCTTGAGCCTTGGTGCTTGCCTGGGACTTCCGAGTGTGTTGGGAAATAATATTCCTTCCTTTACGCGGGGGGCCTCCGATCTTTTATTCTTTACAGCACAACAGGAATTCACCTCTAAAATCTGATGATATTCAATTTCATAACACCCTACTGTTACCCTAGGGCATCCCAGCCTCTGCCCTGAACTGAACTAAACCTTGGGAGGCTTGCTCTGAATCGAACTGTCTTGAACTAAAGTCGGTTCAGGTCGGTTCAGCCCTAAACACCCAGCCTAGTAGAGCCATTATTTACCCACTAAGATTATCCCATTCACCCGGGTCAGTAAAACTCGCTGCTCCTATATATGATACTTGGGATCTATCATCTCTTACGTCCTATATCCCATCAAATCCGCATGCATTAGAAACTCCTTAACACCATATTATTCTGCCCAAGGCCGCTTACAGTCTGTATCCCTAGGACATATAGTGAGTAAAGCTCTATATACTACTTGAAGCTACTTACATTCTATAATCCATTCAGTCCATACCGGTCAGTAACACTTTGAGCTCTCGTAGTATGATACTCAGGCTATTTACAGCCTATATTTCATAGGTCAGAGAAACTCTTAGCACCTGCTGCATTGTACTGATTAAGGGCCGCTTACTACAGCCTAGAAATGCCCAAACCACAGAGGTTAGGAAAGCTCTTCAAATTATACCTAGAGCCCTCTCCCTACACCCAATAATAGGGGTTAGCCAAATCAAACTTGTGGTTCCCGTTAAATGTCACACTCGAGTTCACTTACGATCTATATCCCATAAAAATAGTAGCAAAGACTTCGGTTAGACGGAGATCGCCTCGGGGAATTAAAGGGCGAGACAAATTAAACTACCCCTAGAAATGTGATGGGCTGCTCCTGGTGACTTAGGGAAAGCAACAAAGCGCTGGCGATAGTGGAATCTCATGTTGATCAACCCCCGAACTCTCCATCCATCGTTTATCGATGACCTTTTAGGTTAATTGGCAATAGCCTATCAGGGTGACTGTTAGTAGTGAATATGCTATATAGGTCTTAAATGCCGACGCTTGATTACGCGCATAAAAATAGAACTATCATATATTTAATCAAAGCTAGTGCCAAGTAACTTAAGGCAGTCGCTGATTTGCTCACCAGGACAACTTTTGTGGCAAAAGGCTCCAAGAAGTAATGAACTGGCAATTCGACACCGCTACATCATATGGCGAAATGTTCTAAAACAAGAACCGGACTTCAGCCGCGACAACAATTCAAACTAAGCTTTGGATATATGATACATGTGATACTCTAGAAAATACACCAATTTTGTTACTTATAATTGTGTTCATAATACTAGTACCAATTACACTACCGGTAATTGGTGCTAGACGTACGTCCGCGCTATATAAAACTTCTGTTATGACTGTAAAACAAAAGAGGGGCTAAAATGAGCAGCCTAACAAATTATTGTATTATATGTGCCACGGTGAGGCTCGTGAAAATTTATATATGTATGCACTCAAATGCGTATACCAAACGCAAGAAGTAATTACATAAAGAGGCCTGGATGAAAAGGTTTGAGTACCATCAATCATCAACAGCAAAGATGTCGAGTGACATGTTCGACTCCATGTCGTCACCATCCTCTCCGGTTTCTTCTGTGTTGATCGTTCCGGGGTCACTGCTATTGATCGTAGCGCTATCATCTGGCGGCATCCATCTAACATGTATCTCATTTCCGCGCCCAATGCAGCAGTCTCCGAAATACATTTCGAATTTCAAACTATCCAAGCCGACGTAGGCCCGAACCTCGAGGTCGATTTTCCAATAGCCTCGTTTGAAGACTCGTCTGGTCTTTTTCACCCCTTGTTGGCTCTTGTCTAGCCAGAGGGGATTGAATCGCGATACCATGTCTCCGAGACGCTTCGGCTTGCCTTCATAAATGTTAGATGTTGGGCGGCTCGGACGCGTTCTAGACATGACGATCATATCCTCCCACTCCCATGCGGGGTTCTTCAGATCGATCTTCCGACGGAGTTTCAAGCGGATAGGCTCTCTTCGCGTGATCACCTCTCCGCATCGGACGAGCCAGTGGATTTTCTTGTTGTCGCCCGACTTTTCCATCGGATTTCCTTTAATACTGGTACTGTCATCAAAGGACTCATCGATAAGAAGTCCATAGGAGTAGCGGCAACGGCGAGTTGGCAAGATGGAAGCGTTGTACTTTAACTTATATACATGGTCGATGACGAGTCCCATACAAACAGCGAGTTGACTATCAAATTATCAGTCAGTCAGGAAAGGACCTGCCGGTAATCTCGTCGAGGATTCGAGTGCATATTTCTCACGGTTTATCAGAGACGAGGATTTCTTTTCCCTTTCCGGTTGGGCCGTAACATCCCCGGATACAATCTTGAACATACTGGGAAGAACCCAGGCCGCCGGAGAGAACGAAGTGCGTCTAGCGTATGAATTCACGCAAGCAAGGTTAACTGTTGCTAAAATAAACTAGGTATAGGAACTTAAGATCTACTCACAACTTCCCTTGGCCGTGTCCTATCTTGTTCAACTGTCTTTAACTGGCCATCAATGGCCGCGAAAATACGATCGATCTGAAGGTTGAACATATCTCGGATCTCGGCACTGGCATTTCGACTAATTAGCCTGCCAAGATAAGGCACAAATTTGAGATATAATCGTTTTCTTACTGAGTAAATATCATATTTCCGTTCTCTATCCTTGCGGTCGTATGTTTGTAGTCACTCGGCAAGCCAGCCACACGGAACACGTACTTCAAAGAAGGACTAGTTAAAGCATGACCAAACTTCGTTTTGATTGTCTGAAATGTTGTTGTCATCTCTCTGGAGGCTTGTTGGATATCAAAATGACCGTCATTCCATGCGATGAGGCTTAGGCGTCTCTCAACCTCTTGCTGGAAGGCCTCATCAATTTGAGCAGACCCGATTGCTTCTTGACGGGGATGAGATTGGCCGTTACAATCACCCTCAAAGTGCAAGAATGAACCCCAACCAAAATCAAGTTGTCTTAGCTCATACAGTATCTCACAGACTTCTCCTTGTCTAGCCTGGAAGGGCTTAGCGGATGTGACCTCTAGCACAGAAATATCCTGTAGTGTAGTGATGTTAGTTCTAGATACTGCCCTGGAACAAGAATCAAACAAATAGGTAGAAGTACGTGCCGTCGTCCCACCACCGGAATCACAAACAAGGAGTACATGGCCCTCTCGTAATTGGTAATCGTCGAAGGATCTCCAGTGCCTCATACTCCATACAGTATACACCGCAGCAGCCTCGGCTTCAGTGAGTGCGATTTCCACGGAGTGTCTCTGTTCCCTCCCGAACCCAGCTTCCTTCACAAGCCTCTTGAACCTCTTCACAACAGAATTGTCCCACATGACAGGTACACTAAACAAATAGCGTATTTTCCTTAGCGCCGGATTGCTGATATCCAAGTGACGGGAAATATAATCCTGAAGATACTTGCGCAGTGCCGTTAGGTAGTCTACAAACCAACCTTCCACGTCTTCTCGTCTCCCAACGTGGTACTCGGGTCTGTATCTCCATCGTTGATTGATTAATTCTTCTTCGAGGATATTGTCATCAAGATACAACTTGAAGTTGTCCACCCTCCTCATGTAGGCTTCAACTTTCTCTGGGGAAGAACATCCAAATCCCCATGAGAAAATATCTTTCCTGCCAGCGAGATATTGCAGGGCTGTAGGGACTTTTTGTTCATGGATACCGCTTTTTAGCGGTGGCCATTCATGAATGACGCCTATCTCCCCCTTCCTGGTGGGGTAGAATGCGACACCTAATTGTGGAAAGTATTAACTATCTCTGTATCTACTGTATCTATGTGTGCGGAACACCGGCGGGAAAGTATGCTGCGTTTGCCAGTATTTACGTTTCCAGAGTCCTGACAGTTGATACCAAAATACGTACCGGAATAAGTTAATCCTATATCAATCCCAACAACTATTTCTTCAGGATCCTCATCATCAGGCGTCAACGGCCTCCACTCTGTTTGACCATGTATACGGCTGACTGCGCTAGAACTGGAGGTTGGTGGCATGGCCTTTTGCAACGGGACAACAAGCAAGAGCCGGCTAAGGAAATTGGAATAGGGACGGATTATGTTAGGAAGCTGGTGTTCATTCTCTGGATTAACATGATCAAGCTGGAATTTTCGTCGCCAAACTAAACGTCTAAGAAGATGAAGTCGCCTCTCATTGAGTCAATATGTCATGGGCGCATTCGAATGTATGTACTACTAGTAATATTATTGGTTGCGTTCTTAGATGGAGCCATGCCTCACTGACAGACGCGCCCTCAGGCATCAGAGGCTGCCAATTGTAGAGAGCCACAGACTCCATCTTTCTTCGTACCCCAATTTCGATCGAATTCAACTTGCTACTTGTTGGGATGTATTTTAACGTGTAATAATAACTTCAAAATTGATAATTGTGCGGACTAGTCGATAAGACTAAAATAAAAGTGTACAATGTGCTGTGGCGCATGCATGCATACCCTTTGCCTAATCAAGTCCAAATTACTGTAGTAACCCTACTTCGGCTCTTTACCACATATGTAGTAGTTTTTACTATGTTTGTACATCCTATAACCTTAGTATCATGCAGAGGAGGTATCCTAGCCACGTATCCACGGCTGGCATCACTATATGCCCGACTCCATGTCATTCTCCTCACATTATGTACATTAGGTACATTAGGTACATTATAAATTATTTCAATAATCCATTCCAGAGGCACATATGATACACAAATAATTAGCTTGCACACGGTCGCGAAGCCACATCATCAATCGTATGATATGACTAGTTCAGGATGGCATGTAGGCCCAATAAATCTTTTACATATTATGTATAGCGGCAGGCTGTAATATGCGAGGCGGCGAAATCTGCCTTTTTACTAAGTTCTCACTTTCCTAATTTCGCCTGAGGGGTGGAATTTTTTAAATGAATCATTGGTGCGGTATTGTTCAAGTTGTAATGAGTCATGAAAGCAAAAACCTATTTAATACTTCCCATTAATATGTCCTCAATACCATTTCAACATCTGAAGCTCATAGTACATGCTCATTACCGGTATGCAGGAATAGTACTACCGAGTGGTTCGGATATCAAAGATTTATTGGTAAACAGGAAGCTGCAACCAGGCAAAGGCAAGCTGGCCGATTCTGAGTAAGAAGGCCGCTGTTCAAGATATAATAAGTATAGGTATAGCAGGTAACCTCATAGAATAAATGTCCAGGTTAATTAGTGATTGCTGCTATATGATTATGTGCGTTAATGAAATATGATCACTCAAAATCTGCTAACAAAATTGAATGTCAACGGCTTCCCTTGCTAGCTCATTACTGATTTCATCGCCCACTACCTATAGAGCTCATGCTTGGTGTGGTTTAAAGCTCTTTTAACTAAGATTGGATGCAATGCTTAATTTCACAAGTAAATTGACATGTGCCAGAAGTACTCATGTCATTGCGGCCCCGACCAACTTTGGCCTTTCGATGAAATTCAAGCTTGGTGAGTTGTACCCTCAGAGAGTAAAACCATACGAGAGTGTAAAGCAGATTTACTACATATTAAAATGTTTCTTGAAAACTATATATCATGACTGAAAACGAAAAAAAGAATTCCTCCCTTGGGAAAAGCTAGGATAAAAAGGGGCAGGGATTCGAAACCGCCCAAGTTGATATTGGCTTGTAAGGAAATGAGACAGTCGACAACGGCTGCAGGAGCGATAGTAGGATGCCTTTTAACAAGCTGTTGGCCGGAACCTTACTCGTCGTCACAGTAAGAATTGCAAATTGGCACCACCTCTCTGCAGTTTTTATTCATCTAATGTTACCTTTTTATAGAAAGGTGATCGAAATGAAATGGTGCGTCGTATAACACATGGCAACATATGATTCGCCGAAAGTGAATTGGTACGTAGTATTCTGTATTCTCAATACCTCAGATTAACCAAGCACTGAACACGCTGGTTCTTAAAATCCCGACGAGATGGCTTGTCCAGTAGAATATCATTCTCATCGACCGAGAGCTCCGGTCCAGTGTAGTCATCAGAACCAGTACTATGGTTGGGGATAGGCTAATCCTGCCCACATTCACAACTTTTCTCCAAACCCATCAGCTCTACAACGCAACACATTATTAAGAATCTGCGAGCTTTAAGTTGTAGTATTTTATCCAATTAACCAATGTAAGCTCTTAGGTTTCTAATATCCCTTGTTATCGTGGAGCCAAACTTCCAGAAAATTTGGTGCTATGAAACACGTAAAATTACAGTAAAACTATGGTAAAATATGAGTATAGCACTACCTACTAAATCAGGACTAGTTCATGGATCACATGACCGCATGGACGCCTTGGCGTGATGCTGCCTAGGAGGACATTATATAATTGTTAAACTAAGATAGAAGTATGTATTATAAAGATATTCGTCGCTTGGGCATGTACAGTCCAAATTATGATAGTACAATTATAAGCAACCATAGTATTGCTAGGTAATTGATATAATCGACCAAGTGACAATTAATCAGGCCTGATAGCTGATTTTAGACTGACTTACTACTTACAGTATAATAGAGTAATGAACTTTCTAATGGTCTGGTGTATGTTTTGGTGTCTTTAGACAAGTTGTATAGTACCCAGGTATATGATACTCGTACAACGTGTAGGAATAGTAAATGATTACGATCTAATGTAGCTACTGTATCAAAATAAAATAAGTGGTGATTCAATAGGTATTCATTCAATTTACAAGATCTGCCTTTAGCTAGTTCTCCTATGCCTCTACAACCTCTGGTCCAAGCAATTGTGCTCACCAGTAATTAGATTTTTGGCTGTTAAGAAGATCCGTTCCACCTCACTACTCATCGCAGGTATTGAAAATAGGCCAAAAGCCATACGTGCAAGGATAGGGAAATCAGTCTCTTGCTCCTTCCACCAGACAAGGGGGTCCTTCATCCTTACTACAAGCCGGTAACCGAAAGACCTTAAATAGCTCTCAAGCTCTAAGATCTCTGTATCCTTTTTCTGCTTTTGATGTCTACGAGATAGGTAATCAGCTGGGAAATTATCGTACTCGAGGTAGGAGGATTTTGACTCAGTTAGCTGACTTGGGGGTCGAATGTCGTATAAAGGGTCGACGCTGGGAATTTTTTCGCAATATTGTAGGAAAAGATTCTTGAAGGTCTTCCTCACACTCCTGACCCAATTCGGATGTCTCGCCCACTTATCCTCGAAATATTCTGTTGGTATGTCTATGGAAATATGGTACCACGTAAACTAAATCTGATTCTTCTTGTTTCTTCTAAAAAGGGGACTATCACTAAGGACATGAAGGCTCTATTTATGTCCTTCAAACCGGTTCTCATATCTTCAG